>CAUYRH010132550.1:0-26220 GCA_963574655.1 Perodicticus potto
CAATCCTATAATTCCTCTACTAGGTATATATCCAGAAGAACAAAAATCACATTATAACAAAGATATTTGTACCAGAATGTTTATTGCAGCCCAATTCATAATTGCTAAGTCATGGAAGAAGCCCAAGTGCCCACTGACCCACGAATGGATTAATAAATTGTGGTACATGTACACCATGGAATATTATGTAGCCTTAAAGAAAGATGGAGACTTTACCTCTTTCATGTTTACATGCATGGAGCTAGAACATATTCTTCTTAGCAAAATATCTCAAGAATGGAAGAAAAAGTATCCAATGTACTCAGCCCTACTATGAAACTAATTTATAGGTTTCATATGAAGGCTATAACCCAATTACAGCACAAGAATATGGGGAAAGGGGCAAGGGAGGACAGGGGAAGGGAGAGGATAGGTGAAGGGAGGGTAATTAATGGGACCACACTTACGGTACTTCTTAGAAAGTTACAGGTGAACCTTACTGAATGCAGAATATAAAGGTCTTAACACAATAACTAAGAAAATGCCGTGAATGCTGTGTTAACCAGTTTGATGAAAATATTTCTGATTGTATATAAAACCAGCATATTATACCCCAGGATTGTATTAATGTACACAGCTATGATTTAATAAAAAAAAAAAGAAAAAGAAAATTCTTAAAGTATCATAGCCATTTTTCAGTACCTATTACTGGCCAATCTTTGAACTTAATGCTTTATGTACATCTTCTCTAATCTCGTAAAAAATCCTTTACAAAATCCTTTTAAAAGATGTGGAAACTGAGATCTAGAGAGTTTAAAGAAGCCACAGAAATACTTAAAGATTTAAACTCTGAACTATAGGGACTCCTAAGTCTGTGCTTCTAATCATCTTTACCTATTGTCAGTTTCCAAAATCCTTGTAATGGTATTTGATCTTACATAGATCTCTCAGAAGTTCTGATTTCTTATAAAACTATAAGAGATTCTCAAGTATGATAAACAAAACTTTAACCATGGAAAAAGTACTCTTTTAATTTAACAAGTATTAAAAATAAACAAGAAGTTAAGATAGAAAATAAAGGCAGAAAAGCGCTTCATGATAAAATAAAGGTGGTCTGAGAAGACCCCTCTATGTTAATGATTACATTTTTTACCAGAACCACCTTCATAAGAAGCACTATGGTTTTCCTCTTCTCCTGACCTTCTCTCCCCACATGCAATCTGCTGAATGAAAAGCATATGTTATGGCTCGGCGCCTGTGGCTCAATGGGCTAAGGCGCCAGCCACATACACCTGAGCTGGCGAGTTCGAATCCAGCCCGGGCCCGCCAAACAACAATGACGGCTGCAACCAAAAAAAAATAAAAAGAAAAGCATATGTTATTCATTCAGTAAACAACTTTGAATTAAGTTAGAAGTATTTATTAAGTACTTTTTAAAGTAACCAAACTATACTACAATCTACCTAAACCTAGAACTTAAAAAACCATAAGAACATACAGAAGTTTTAAGAATACTCAAAATAAAATGTAAAATAATTGAATGTTTTGGTATTTTGTCCTGAGTGGGAAAGTACATCAAAAAAGGAAAAAACAATAGTCTTCATCAAGAAGCAAAGGATACAAGAAAAAATGTCATACCACTGGTCTGTTAAGCCAAATTATCTTTCATTTCCAGCAATAATAAAGGTGAAAATTATGATTAAGCAGAGGTATGCTCTTTCTCCAAATAGTATGACCTTTCAAACAGATCTAGCTTCCAGTAACTACTTACTATAATCCAATTCCTTGAATTCATCATGAAACATACTCTAACTTTAATCTTGAATTCGTCATGCCATAGATGTAATAAAATACCACTAAGTAACATATAATTTATCCTTAAAGTTTCAAGGTATTCTGTTTAGCGTCTTTTCCCTAATCCAATCTACTAATAAAATGTATTTATATGCCTAGGATCTTAGTAAACTTAGATCACATTAACTTGTCTTCTTTTTTCCAAACTCTCTGGTATTTTGTTAACATTCAGGTATAATAAGCATACCCTGGCTCTTTGTACCCTCCATGAATCAATCCCCAATAAAAGGGGGAAAAAAAAACAGCTAAGCACCTGTAGCTCAAGCAGCTACAGCAGCAGCCACATATACCAAAGGTGGTGGGTTCAAGCCTAGGCCAGGCCTGCCAAACAATGACAACTACAACCAAAAAATAGCCAGGCATTGTGGTGGGCACCTGTAGTCCCAGCTACTTGGGAGACTGAGGCAAGAGAATCACTTAAGCCCAAGAATTGGAAGTTGCTGTAAGCTGTGACACCACAATACTCTACCGAGGGTAAAGAAACACGTCTTTTTTTTTCAGGCAAAAGTTCGCTCTCCTCTTAGATATTAGTTTAAAAAGCAAGAGCTCTGGAAGTGTACTCTTGAATTTTAAATTCTGATTCCACCATTCATTAGCTTTGTGAGCTTCCTCAAATTACTTATCCTCTTTCTGCCTCAGTTCTTTCATCTGTTAAAGAGAATAACAAATTAATAGGGCCTAAATCATAGGGTATTATAAGAACTCAGCCAAGATACGGAAAGCACAAAGTGTGTATGGCCCAAAATAACACAAGATAAACATAAGCTATTAACATATTGTTGTTCTATAATGATGTATTAAACTAAAAAAAATGTAATTACAAATGTATCCTTATAATATTCCCTAAGAGTAATATTATTCCCGCAAGATTTAGAATATACTTCCTTATAAATTTCATTTTCAAAATATCCATTTTGAGTACCAGTACCGTTTAGTATAGTTCAGTAGACAGCTACCAATAGTCAACCACATTACAATAACTGATACTGATACAGGGTGGGTGCACTCCAGCTTGGTCAGTGCCAGCCATCCGGGAGGACCTGCCGTGCCTTCTGTATTTCTGCCTGGCAGTGTTGGTGCAGCAGACCAGGGAAGGCAGAGCTGGAGAACCAAGTGCAGCGGAAACAGTGAGCACAGCAGAAGCTCCCTGGTCCCTAGTTAGAGGGACAGCACAGCACAGCCCCGACAAAGTTGCTGGGGATTCACTGAGGGTACAAAGATCCAGGTTACCTTTATTACGCCTGAATGTTAACAAAGAAAATACCAGACAGTTTGTTGCCAACCCCAGAACCACTCTTGGACCTAGAGAGCCCTCCTCTGGCTTCAGTACTCCCCTATAAGCAAATCACAGTCCCAAGGATGATACAGGGTTCCCTCATTTCTCCTTTCAGTGGCCTAATTAATTTCATGTACGTTTCTTAGGCCAGGACAATTTCAAGAATTGAATGTGTCCATTCATTAAAGTGCTCATTCACCTTGCTCCTAGCAGGAAGGGACTGGATCCATTCATTTGTTACCAAGTGGGCCAGATGTAACTACAAAGGACCCATGCAACTATATATAGCTCTAGACAAAGAACCCAGGCAGATATAGATTTTTTCCCACTTGGGTTTTTCCTTCTGCCAGGAGCTCTGGTGCTTTTTCTCTGAATTCTTTTCTGTAAAATAAATCCTGTCTTACCACTAATCTGTGATCTGTGGATTCATTCTTCAAATCCCCAAGACCAAGGACCTACTGAAGAAGAAACTGCAGTATTAATACCATGAAATAACAATAATAGCACAGATAGTTTTTAATTATTTTCCCATAGATACTTCAAATAAAATTCATTTTTATTTTCTGTTTATTCATATTACCTTGTACAGTAACATGTTCCTCATTTTATCCCTTTTAATATGTTTCAATATTTTATTCAGTATTTCTTTGTCCATATTATTTGTAAACATTATATAAAAACCAAGTTATTCAGTAATTTCTCCATGAAGCCTCAGCTGTATCTGTCCATCAAGAAAAATGTCATATATTATTGTTCTATTTCACCATTACTACGTTTCTCAAAAACTCTGCTGATCAAAAAACAATCTCTTTTGCAATAGAGAAATTAGGACATTAATCATGCCAAAACTCGATATAAAAGAGTAATGAACATCAGAATAGTATCAATTAATCCCACAGTACCCAGAATGTGTGCAAGGCTCCCGGGAGTGCTGTAACAAACACACATGGCACTGAGGGTCATTTTAAAAGTTTCAGGAAAACACAGCAATACTTGACATCTGTTGGACACTGTACAAATTACTACTTAGAGGAATTCTAGAGTTTCAATGTTAGATTATTCTACATTCCTTTAGTGGCATCATAAAGCTTGGAATTAAACAATTGCTGTAATGAAAAAAGCAAGTAGAGAGCAAAAAGCAATGTGAAATAGGAAATGAGAATATCCAATCTGATTTCAAGGTTTGAGAAGCTGCCCTGTACCTAACAGGTTCACGCATTCTATTAGTAAATAATTATGGCTATTTAAGGATAAAATAATTTTTTATTTTAATTTATGCATATATTTTTAATGATCACTAAGTTGTTAGGATATAATTATTTGATTGATGAAGCTGTTAGGTATTTCTCTTTGTAGTGGGGCACCATGAAAAAATTACTAAAATACTAAGGGCATTATGAAGTGAAAATACTTGGCAATCTCTGAATTAATCTTTATAGAAAACAGATCCATTATTTCAATAACTAAGAAATATAATGTGTGAATAATTATTATTTGCAACAGTTACAGTAATAGAAATCTTTACTGAGAAGTCTTTCAACTCCCTGGTAGTTCTTAATTGCTATAATTACATCTCATTCAACTTTAATCTCATTTCTTCCTATATGATTCTCAGCATTTCAACAGGCTCATACCTCCTTCCTCAAGTCTCAAACTGGAAGGGTATAGTAATATAACCATTCAGGTAAGACAGTAAGTCACATATTCTCAATGTTAAATAGAAGATATTTTGGCATAACTTTTTAAACACTAAGAATTTCCACGTATAAACATCACCTCTTATATCAATCTATCATCTTGTTAGTATAGTAACAAACAAATTGATAAATTTTTAATATCTGGTACTTGAAATAAAAACTTTTCATTGCCATATGAACAAAATTAAACTCATAAGAAAAAAATCCTTTTGGCACAATTACAATATAATATTCAGTTACTATCTGTTCACAATGCATTATATATGTATTAAATTGTCTGAAAATTATAGGCCATTTCTCAGCATATAAAGCTGAATTAACTTCTACTTTCAGCATTAAGGGAATAACAAGGATCAGGTTTACACTTCTGCCTTGAACAATATGAAAACTGTACAAAATATTTTCAAACATTGTACAACATATTGCAACGGACTACGATGATCTTTGAAGAAAAGTGATTAATGGGGTACTCTATTTTGCTGTTTATAACATGCACCTATTTTTTTGGTTCAAACTTTCAGGGCAAAAATATATTTTTTTAATTTTTTAAAGGAGGGCAGAAGTTGCTGTGCAGTGGTTCCTTCTTCTCTTGTAAGAGACTCAAGGTGTGGAGCCGGCCATTGCAGAGAAGACAGGAGCAAGCCAGCAGGTAAGAGTGGTCCAGATGACCTGAGCACCCAACCTCCCCCATCTGTCCCCTTCCGGCCTACCCTTGTCCCCACATCCTCTCATTTCCTACTCCCACCCATGTCCATGAGTGGGAATGTGGCCATGGCCACTCCTCTAAGAACCCCAGTGGGTGTATTTCCTAGAAAGCTGGCATGAAGGGCCCTCGACTACCCTGGGCTCCTGATAGTAGATCCCTTTCCTTTCTAGGCTGCTTCAACCCTCCTGCAGCTAGCCCCATTTTTAGGCCCTTGGTGCACTGCACCAAGGAGAAAGCCTTCCTTGATGATACCTTGGTGAATTATTCTGCATTTACATTTCTCTTTAGTGACTATACCAGTATCTCCTTGAACCATCCAGACCTTAGACGCTCAGTAATGACAGAATGAATGACACCAGCCTTTCCCAAACTTGCAAATCCTACAAATCACCCAAGGAATCAGTTAAAAATGAGACTCCTGAACCACACCCAAATATATTGAATCAGCTCTCCAGGAGAAAGACCTAGGTATCTGGTCCATTAACAAGCATTCTAAATAGTTCTTCCTATTGGCAAATCTGGCAAATTATACCAACTCAACACCTAGGGTGTTCAGACAACTCATGTACTCAAAATTATAATCTATGGACTCGAGAACCCCTGAGATTTTGTGCTTCATTGCCAGGCACCCTTGTAGACAGAAACTTCATAGGACTGAGGCCCAAGGTCACAACAGCAGGCTGCTAATAGAACTGAGTCTCAGAACCCAGGTCTCCCAAACCTAGCTTGGGGATCCTTCTTAGCACAGTGTTCCAGGAAACTTGAAATGGGACCAGCTGCATGAGAGACAAGGCAGCCTAGAAAAGGCAGGGATCTAACACGAGAAGACTGGGGTAGTCAAGGCCAGCTTCCTGGGAAATAAGCCTCCTGGAGTTCTTAGTGGAGTAGCCATGGCCACATTTCTACCAAGGGACATGGGTAGAAGCAGGAAATAAGAAGATGTGGGGACAAGGGTGGGCTGGGAGGGGATAGTTGGGGAGGTTGGGTCCTTAGGTCATCTGGACCACTCTCACCTGCTGCCTAGGCTCACTCCTGGCTTCTCCACAGCAGCCAGCTCCATACCTTGTGTCAAGACAAGAAAGCACCACAGGCCTTCAAGCATGGTGGCTCACACCTGTATTCCTAGAACTCTAGGAGGCCCAGCTAGGTGCACTGCTTGAGCTCAGGAGTTTGAGACCAGCCTGAGCAATAGCGAGATCCCATCTCTATAAAAAAAATTGAAAAAAAAAAAACTAAAAAACAGGCATTGTGGCAGTCACCTATAGTTCCAGCTACTCAGGAGGCTGAGGCAAGTGGATTGCTTAAGCCTAAGAGTTTGAGGTTGCTGTCAGCTATGATGACAGCCAGGGAACTCTACCCAGGGTTACAGAGTGAAACTATGTCTCAAAATTTAAAAAAAGAACAAAGCACCACTGCCTGGCCACTTCTACCCAGGGTGATAGTATCTGCTATGATTAGTTGGGTGGGTTGAAGGCTTCTGTACTGTGGTACCTGCACAGTGAGAGGGCAACCAGGAAAAGGAATAGCACAGAACGGGCACGATTATCTTATTTCCAGGGTATCATTTGCTTTTTAGAAATATACTTTTAACACATAAGCATAAGTAAAAAATTAAAAACATGTATATAAACAACAAAATTAGTACTAACCATGTATAATAAAGATCCTTATTTTTCCCTCAAAAATGTGGGCCCAAAAGTGTGCATTATACACAGCAAAATATGGTTAAGTTCTAAGAATACCCCAGTTTACTGTACATGGCAGGTTTCAAACCACAATAAAGAAGAAACTCAAACATAGCTCAGGGTCTCAGTAAACTGAGTAGAGAACAGACTGAGTCAGAAGGCAAAGACAGCCAGAATTTGTAGGACAAAATAATAGAGGAAGGAGCTGCATTTAGAAAGAATTCCACAGATCTTCAGAAGGCTTCTCTCTGTTTGAGTATATATCAAACCGTGCCTGAGAGAAAAGTACTCCAGGCAAGGGAAAAAAGCTATCAGAAAGTAGTACGCTGAACAATTCCTACAGGTTACAGAAGGTTGAAAATAGCTGTTTTCCCATCAGTCACAGTGAAAAGACTTTTTTTTGAGACAGAGTCTCACTATGTCACCCTTGGTAGAGTGCCGTAGCATCACAACTCACAGCAACCTTAAACTCTTGGGCTTAAGCGATTCTCTTTTCTCAGTCTCCCACATTGTTGGGACTACAGACACCCACCACAATGACAAGCTATTTTTGTTGCAGTTGTCTTTGTTTAACTGGCCTGGGTCAGGTTCGCCATAACCACTGTACTACAGGCGCCAAGCCATTAAAAGACTTTTTTACTGTCAGTCCATTAAGTGGATCACAAGAAGGTTCAAGGCTTAAAATGGGATTAAATTTCATCCCAGACAAGAAGAAAAGCTGCTCTAGAGCTAGCTGGACAAAAGCTTAAAACTAAGCCTCAAAAACAAATGCTTCGCAAGTAACTTAACCGCATACAAGAAAAGATTCCATTCTTTAAAGGACTACAACACAAATCCAACAATCACCAAGATAAAATTCATAATATCCAGCATCCAAGCAAAAATAATCAGACATGCAAAGATATAAAAACATAATCCAAAAGCAAGAGAAAAAATAATTGCTTCAATAATGGTATTAGGGAATTCAGGACCTTGAAACAGCTATTCTAAATATTTAAAAGAATACTCAAGAATACATAATGGAAAGAAACTAAAAACAAATGTAAGGACGGTGCCTGTGGCTCAAAGATCAGGGCACCAGCCCCATACACCAGAGGTGGTGGGTTCAAACCCGACCCCGGCCAAAAACTACAAAAAAAAAAACAAAAACAAAAACAACCAAATGTTAACTTCTACATGTGACTAATACACTATCTAAAGTGAAACATATAACTGGAAAGGATTAACATCAGATTAAACAGTATAGGAAAAATTATCAGAAAACCTGAAATCACTGAAATTATTCAAAATGGAGCTGAATTACTTGCTTACCATATCCTAAGATCCTTTAGTTGAAATATTCAGCTTTACAAATGAATATTATAGCATTTTCCAAATACTGCCTAAACAATATTATGTCCATCATACTGTATCACTAGAATTCTCACCAGTGAAATACATCATTTTTTTAAATGAAAAAAAAAATGACTGTGGGCTTTCGTACAATCCATAGATGTCTTCCATAATAAGCATCATAATTTCTAAGAATTAATTACCTTTGCTTTACTTCAATATGAAAACTATGCTCCAAAACACGTGCCCTGATGACAGAATCGGATTAATCTTCAGAATTTCTCACAGAAACACAAATAATAAGTCTAAACATACGATAATTTTCTTTAAGCATTTTTCTCTGTGACAAATATTAATGGGATACTCGTATTTTAAAGAAGTCATTCTTCAAAACTACTTTTGAAATATTTAAATTCTTTACTTAAAACTAACATTGCACTTTGTTGAGCACAGTACTTTTGGTACTTCTTGTCTTCAGTTATGAAAGCTTGGAAAGGGAGAGCTTGTCTAGGAAACAATACAAAGTAAAATAAAATTTGATAAACAATTTTATATATATATATACATATATATATACACATATATATACATGATTCTTCTTTTTTTCTTTTTTAGAGACAGAGTCTTACTTTGTTGCCCTCAGTAGAGTGCTATAGCATCACAGCTCACATAAACCTCCAGCTCTGGGCTTAGGCGGTTCTCTTGTCTCAGCCTCCTAAGTAGCTGGGACTACAGGTGCCAGCCACAATGCCCAGCTATATTTTTATGTTGCAGTTTGGCCAGGGCTGGGTTTGAATCCGCCACCCTCGGTACATGGGGCCAGTGCCCTACTCACTGAGCCACAGGCACCACCCACTATATATATGATTCTTAAGCAAAGTAGACAGCATTTGAATATACATTAAATTATTATTTACACCATTTTGCATACCTAAAATATTTCATGATGAAATCCACATAACAGTGGAGATGATGCCACAAAATAAGCTCTCATAAACTGCTGCTATCTATCTATTATATGGGTGCCATATGTTCATTTAAAATTCCAAACTTGGACTCAAGATTTTTTACATTCACCACTGCAATATCTCTAACAGTAAAATTTAGATACTATACATACCAAAATAATGAGTAATGTAACTTATGAGTAATAAAAATATGATACCAAAATAATGAGTAATATAATTTAATAAATTATGTTGAATTAATGAAGGAGAATATTATTCAGGCATTAAAAAGGCAAACTTTCCAAGCAGGGGAAAAATAAGAAAATGCTACAGTAACACAATACAAAGATACAATCCAGTTTTTACAAAACAAAAACAAGTATCTTATTTGCACAGGAAAAATTGTGGAAAAATTAATATAAAAGTTTTTTTTTCACTTTTTAAAATTTCATATTAAATTGAGGATACAAACAATTAGATTACAAAGTTAGCATCTATAGGCATTTGTAGGGTCCCTGTTATACAGCTGGGTTGTATCTGGAACCCATGAGATATGCAACATACCCTTACATTGCGCACACCAATCCCCCCACCTCTTCTCTGCTCCCTCCTCCCTCAATCCCCTTCCCCCCAACTTGGATTGAGTTTTTCTCTTGTGTGGGTGTATATAGATCATCTATTGGCTTCATATTACTATTGAATACACTGGATGCTTGCTTTTCCATTCTTGTAATGCTTTACTAAGAAGAACGTATTTGAACTTCATCCAGGTTAAAACAAAAGATGGAAAGTCTCCATCTTTTTATGGCTGAATAGTATTCCATGGTGTACATATAACACAGTTTATAAATTTATTCATGGGTTGATGGGCACTTAGGTTGTTTCCATATCTTGGCAATTGTAAACTGGTCTGTGATAAACAATTTAGTACAAATGTCCTTATGATAAAATGATTCTTTTACTTCTGTATAGATACCTAGTTATGGCATTGTGGGATCAAATGGAAGCTCTATTTTGAGTTCTTTGTGGTTCTCCATAATTCTTTCGGAAGAGGGTGTATTAGTTTACAGCCTCAACCATAGAGTAAAAGTATGCCCCCCTCTCCACATCCACACCGGCATTTGTAGCTTTGGGACTTTGTGATGTGGGCTATTCTCACTGGGATTAGGGGATATTTCACAATGGGTTTTTATTATTATTTAAGACCTTTATTAACAGGTGCTTGCAGTTTGTTAACTTTTTTGAAAAAATTAAGGTGTAATCTTTTATTACAAACTAAAAATTAAGTTCTTAAAAATTATAACTTGACCAGATATAAAATAATTTAAAAACTTTTAAAGGCATATTGAGAAAAAACAGGCTTTAAAAAAAAAAAAAAAAAAAACATGTTTGTGATTACCAGAAAAGATGTCTCTAGGTAAAAATTAAAAAATACCCATGCTGCATTGATAATGCAGATAGTTCTAGTCATCTGGTCAAAAAGCAAGCACTTAAGGTCTTCAGCTCCAATCTTTCGTTCATTTCTTATTCGTTTCATATTTCATATTTGTTTTTTCTTGTTGGATGACTAAACCGGATGATGGCAGAGATGGTAAACCAGCTTTTACTCAGCCCCGCCATGCTCAGCCTCCAGAGCAGATAAATTCTCAGCTGGTGGATTGGCTGCCTTTGTCTCTTTGCCATCCTGTGGTTTAGGGTTTTCTGGACATCTGCATGGGTAATTGAAGTTGCAATGGTACCCACGTTAAGCTGGCTGCTGAGCTTGGGTATATCTCCTTGATTCTCTTTATCCTCTTCATTGCCATCCTCTCTGGGCTGTCTTTGGGGAGGAGGGCCCCTGCGGAATCGTGGTCTATAATCCCGATACATATTGTTTTGCTGGTCTACCTTGTTCTCCTGCACCCTGGTTGTCAGCACCCTCCATCACTTCTCCCTGCAGAAGAGGGTTGGAGTACCGTGGTTGCCACCCATATGGTCTCTGCATGTAATAAGGCAGGAAACTTTGCCTACAGTAGGGCTGGCGTTGTTGGGCCTGGCTTTCAGGAGCACTCTCCAATCCCTTGTTCTTTTCCTGCTCTCAATATTCTGGTAATTCTGCTGGTAATTGCGTAGAGGACCCCTGCGACATGGATAGCACTTATAATGGTTACGGTCTGCTGTGTATTTACTGCCTTGAACTAGAATTCCACCAGATCCTGTAACATTTGCTGCCTCTGTACCCTTTTCTCCTTCAACAACATCCAACTCCACAGTCTCTCCATCTCCTACACTGAGAAGATACTTCCTGTGGTTATTCTTCTTTATGGTAGTCCGGTTTACAAATACATCTTCCTTGGTGTCACTCCTGTTGATGAAACCATATCTGTTTCTTACATTGTACCATTTTACTATTCCCACAACCTTCCTTGCAATGACCTTTCTGTTGATTAATTTGAGTTTTCTGTAGATCCTAGTTATCAATCCTTTGTCAGATTTGTAACATGCATGTATCTTTTCCCATACTGAAGGTTGTCTATTTGCTCTAATTATTGTGTTCTTAGCTATGCAGAAGCTTTTCAGCTTAATTAAGTCCCTTTGTTTATTTTTCTTGTCGTTGCAATTGCCAATGAAGTCTTCGTAAAATCTTTCCCTAGGCTGACATAATCAAGAGTTTTTCCCATGCTTTCTTCTAGTATTTTTAACAAACCCTTTGAAAGTAAAAGCAATGTTTATTTATAGCCAGTCAGTTTTTAGCGTAAGAGTGAACATGTACCAGAATTTAGTTGACTTTTGATTCACTCATGTTTGCAGCATACTGTTTACTGTAATAAAATGTTAGAACCTCTTTGGAAAATTAAAAACTACATACTTCATTTTGGAATATAAATAGGAAATGTATTCAAAATTTTTACAAGAAGACAAGTTTAAGCAGAAAATCCTATCTCTGGAAATCCCAAGGAATTCCTCATTTTCCAACAGAATTACTGGCTTACTTTAAGAATCCCCAACAAATAGCCGGCCATTGTGGCGGGTGCCTGTAGTCCCAGCTACTCGGGAGGCTGAGGCAAGAGAATTGCCTAAGCCCAGGAGCTGGAGGTTGCTGTGAGCTGTATGATGCCATGGCACTCTACTGAGGGTGATAAAGTGAGACTCTGTCTCTACAAAAAAAAAAAAAGAATCCCCAACAAAGGAACATTTCACTAATTCTATTTGGACTTTAAGAGCACATAAATTTAATGCCAAAGCTTTCACAAAATTCTAAGATTTAACTAGAGAATATGAAAAAATATACTGTAGGTGTAGTTTTAATACCAGATTTATTTTTATCAGAATTCACTCAGACCTACAATCTTTTGAAAAATAGTGATAAATTATAGGTATGCTTCAAATTTTTGCCTATTATTCTTCCCGTTTTAATGATTAACTTGCAACAGCAACTATGTTAGTAGGAATTCTGCTGAAATGGATGTGTGAACCCTAATGAAGCTAATCCATAATGTCAATGGCAAATGTATCCATTTCATAGTAAGAAAACCACACTTCTCTTACAATATAATTCACAATTCTAACTCCAATTCCTCCATCACACCTGTCCACATGTGCAAGAGGAAGAATAACTCATTTTATCTTTTCATAATATTTCTTCCCCATGTTAATAGTCACGCTTGAAAAGTGTGACTTTCAAATCATTATTTTGAAATCACTATTAACATAAATGTTGCATTTTAAAATAAAACTACTTCCATATTTTAATTATTAAAAAATGTTTGAAATTTGTTGAAATGGTACTATAAAAACGTGGTATATATATATTAAAATAAATATTAATGTTATACAATGATCTAAAAGTTCTAAAATAGCAAGATACATTTATCATTATCAAATAAAAAGGTTCACTGATGATTCCAAGAAGTCCTTTTATTGGGGAAATTATTAATATACTTTAAAGATTCATAATATCTTTTCCAAAATTAGTTATAAGACTAATATCTATAGAAACTTAATTTAGCCTTAAGTGCAAGATGAGCATCTGAGATCATTTGTTGCCACGCTCATGTGCTATCATAAATCATATTATATCATTATTTCAATGTAAAATTTCAAAAAGTTATCTATTTTCCATTTCAACCAGAAGTTACTTACTTTACACTTGACTGATTCTTAAGCACAAAATTAGATACTAGCTTTCACATGTTAGGTACATTTCTTATCTGGTGAATATAACCATATCTGAATATTAAAGGAAAATATAAATAATATTATCTTTGCTATGCAAATTAGAAATGCCTTTGGGATAGGAAAAGGCCTCCAGGTATTTTCAAATAAGTGGATGAAGAAGTGTATTTCACGTGTAGTATACTTCCCAACTACTTTAAATACTATTGATCTCAGCATTGTTTATAATAATTATATCTAGTTCATTTTCCTTTGAAAACTTTATTTTTGATGATAAAATAAAAATTAACCAAAAGCAATGAAAGGAATAGGTACAATGGTATTGAATGGCCAAAGATTGTTAGGTTCTCATGTGAACATTTTAAAGTTATCATAATTGTATTTTTTAATGTTTGTGAATCTACTGAAATATTTATATGCCTTCTTTGCATTTTTTTGAAAAAATAACCATCTGTTCATAAGGTAATTTTTAATGCTACAGGATAGTTTTCAAAAGTCTATATATAGTACAACACTACCATCCTACTCAATAAATCTTGGTAGTCACCATTTCTTCTGGGCTTATATTCTCCTTAATAACCTTATAAAATGATAAATTTATTAAAAGAGTGATACCTCCAGGTGACAGAGTAGATGTGTTTCATTCATGAGTACAATATGGTCTACCTTCATAAATTTTTTTATCTTCCTCCACAAAAGAATAAAGTAAATTATAATCTCTGATGACAAAACTTAAAGGTCCATACATAACCACCAGAATCATTAGTAAATATAGAATTTGGAATACTAATGTCTACATATAGACACAGATAAGATACTTTGAATAAAAAGATCCTTTAGGAACAACTAATGACCTATTTTACTTGGCTTCAGAGTAACCATTTCAATTTTATATATGCTATAACCTATCCCAGCTGGCCCCCTCTCATTCTCCCATTATAATTCACATTATTAATTATGTCTAAATGGATAAAACCCCTGGGAAGGTATGTCAAATAAGTTTTCTCTCCTGTGCAAAATCCCAGCAATGGGCTATCTGGATGGCTGCTTCAATTTAGGACTCAACAGAGTAGTGAAGAAACAGTAAAGACTGCTCCGGCATAGAAGGAAAAGACACAGGACTGGTTATTTGCTACCTTCCCTGTAAGATGCAATCTTCATCTATCAAACTTTGTGAACCCTACTCTGAATAGTGAGTTCCAACAATGTCAAATTACCTACTTTCATTAACTTACCAAATACAATGGCAAAATATAAGTTTTTAAAAACATGGTCATCTTCCCAGGAAGATGGAAAATGGATTAGAAATATTTTCTCTATTCCTCTTTCAAACACAACTTAAAACCTTTGATATTACATATAAAACAAACATTAGAAAGCACAAAGGTAAAGAGGGAAAAGCATAGACTAGCTAGGAGTCTTGGGACCTTGTTCCTACACAGCACTGAATCCCCTGAATTCTCTTTTGCCTCATTCTCATCAGACATGGAGTAAGAAAAGCTGACAACTTAGAAACATCAATAAATACACAAAGGAAACTATCCCAGAAATAGTCTGCTCTTTCCAGCCAAAGGAATAGGAAAGGAGTAGTCTAGAAATACAAAAAACTTATAGACATGAACCACTCTACTCCAGCCAAACACAGCAGGGGGAAAAAAGGTGGCCTTAGCACCACCCACACCAGCAAAAGCTAAGTGAAGTCCCTAGACTTCAATCTCTGTAAGGATGTAAGGAGGGTCCCCAATCTCCCCAAACATTGCAGGCTAGTTTCAGAAAAGGACAAGTATGTAGCCAGGGCTTTCACACTCACTAGGCAGTAATGAGGCTACCCCCTTTCCTAGCTCCTGTTCTCTACTGGAACAGTGTCAAAGGAGGCCAGTGGAGAGTCAGAACACTGACCACTTCCCAAGAGTAACTAGGCTCTCTTTCCCTCATGGTGTTAGTGAAAGCCACATGGACAGCAAGCAGCAATAAGGTGCTCTTGGTCCTCCCAGCCAGGGTGGTTATCAGTGAAGACCTAAATACAGATCGGGAACATTCACACCTATCTAGCAATAATAAGAAGCCCCTCTACACTCCTTAGGTGTCACCAGAGACCAAGAGGGGAAAATAAATTTCTCTCTTGGCAATAAAGAGAAAGGGCTACCTATTCTCCTAATAGAGTGGTATCATAGAAAGCCAGCTAAAATAGAAGGTTTAAATAAGATACAGAGTTCATAATATAATAACACAAATATCCAGATTCAATAAAAAAATTACTCACCATACCAAGAACCAGGAATATCTCAAACTGAATTTAGGTGGTTTTGGCTTTCTGTTTTGTTTTGTTTTTGGTTTTTGGTTTTTTCTAGAGAATGGGCCTTGCTGTTGCCCAGGTTGGAGTGCAATGGTGCGCTTACAGCTCACTACAATCTCTAATACCTGAGCTGAAGCAATTTTCCCACCTCGGCCCCCTGGGTAGCTGGGACTATAGGCACGCACCACTACTCCCTGCTGATTTTTTATTTTGTACAGAGGTCTCCCTATGTTACCCAGGCTGGTCTAGAATTCCTGGCCTCAAGCAATCCTCCTGCGCCAGCCTCCTCCTCCTGCTAGGATTATAGGAATGAGCCATCGTAGCTGGACTCAAAATGAGTATTAAAAAAACTAACAGAGGCCAACACTAAGATGACAGAGAATAGAATTTTATGACAATTTTAAAGCAGCCATCACAAAAAAGGTTTCTGTGAGCAGTTATGCAGACACAAGAAACAAACATGAAATCTCCATAAAGAAACAGAAAATTGAAGCAAAAAGATAGATGATATGAAGAAAAAACCAAATGCAAATGTTACAACTGAAAAGTAAAAAACCCAAAATAAATTGATAGTTATGTTTAACAGACAAAAGAAAGGACAGAAAAGAATCAGAGAAAGAAAACAGAGAATAACAGAATTTATCCAATCTGAACCACAGAGAAAAAACATACTTAAACTAAATGAATGGCACCTCAGGGACCTGTCAAAGATCTACTATTTATTTCACTTTAGTCCAGGTAGAAGAAGAGAAAGAAGAAGGTAAGTAAATCTACAAAGAAACAATGGCTCGCAAGTTTTCAGATTTGGCAAAAGACATAATCACACAGATTCAAGAAGCTGAGCAAAACCCTATTATGATAAATTTAAAGATTCCCACACCAAGACACATTATAGTAAAACTTCTAAAATCTATACTAAACTTTTAAAACTCCAAACCCCTATCATGATAAATTCAAAGATTCCCACACCAAGACACATTATAGTAAAACATCTAAAATCTAAACCAAGGAAAAATCTTAAAAGCAGCAACAGAAATATCACATTGCCTATAATGAAACAATAATTAAAATGACAGCAGATTTCTCACCATAAAAACTAGATGGAAGGGGTATAACATTTTTCAAATATTGAAAGAATAATAAACCCAGACTTCTATATCTAGTGACTATTATCTTTCAGGAATAAATGAAAAATCAAGACATTCAAGAAAAAAGGAAAACTACAAGAACTTCTTGTAAGGAGACCAACCATAAAAGAATGGCTAAAGTAAGTTTTCTAAACAAAAAGAAATGATAAAAGTGGTAATGCTAGAATATTGACAAGAAAAGAATAATAGCAAAAATCTAGGTAAATACAACGAACCTTCCTTGTCTTCTTCAATTTCCTAAGTTAGTATGATAGTTGAAGCAAAAAGTATAATAATATCTTATGTGGTTCTAAATGTATATAGAAAAAATGTTCATGGCAATTATAAATGGGGGGAGGTAAAGGGAAATAGAGAGTAAGGTTTCTACATGTCACTTAAAGTAGTAAAACATAGACACCAGTAGACTGATAAGTTATGTACATTCAGTGTAATAATTAGAGAAACCACTAAAAGAATTATCAAAAAGATCCATCAAAATACTATAGATAGGCTGGCCATGGTAGCTCACACCTATAATCCTAGCACTGGGAGACTCAGATGGGTAGATTGCTTGAGCAAGAGCAAGACCCTGTCTCTACCAAAAATAGAAAATCTAATAGTGGTGCACACCTGTAGTCTCAGCTATTCCAGAGGCTGAGGAGAGGATATGTTGAGCCCAAGAGTTTGAGTTTGATGTGAGTTATGATGACACCAGTCACTCTACCTAGGATGAAAGAGTGACACTCTTAAAAACATTAAAAAAAAATACTATAGTTAGGTATGCTTTCATTGTGCCTAACAAGCACAATGAAAGGGTATATGGAACACCTCCTAGTGGAGGAGCACAACTACAACTTGTAGGAACCCCAGCAACCTGTTCCTCAGAGGACATTGGAAGCTTCTGCCACTAAGATAACTAACAGCCTGTACCACCAGAGAGACAGGGGCTGCCTCCTTCCAACCCCACACATGGAACAGATCCAGGGGCTGCAGTTGCACACCCACGCTCCAAACCCTGGCTCCACAGCCAACCCAGAAATATTCATGCCTCAAATATTGAAGACATCAACCCAGCAGGCTCCCTTGTACCCAAATCCTATAGCTACTGTTCTCTTTGCATACATTTGCACTATGGCCCATGGCTCCATTAGCTAGTCTACATGTGCCTGCAGCTACATCACCAGAGATACCACACAAAAGGAGTAACCATGTCCTGAAATCTACAGCAGCTTTCACTTTGTGTACTCCCACACTTTGGACCCTGGCTCTCTGGCTGTTCCACAAGCTGCCATGTTTCACACACCATTAGCAAACTGGTAGGGATGCCAACACGCTGGCCACCCCTGGCTACCCTGGACTCCACAGTCCTTCTACACATGCCTGAGCTCCAGAAGTCAGTTCCATGTCCACTCCACAGTCACTATGCATCAGACACTAGTGCCACTAACAAGGCAAGCATCCCCACAAGCTGGACCTAGCATCAAGAGGGATACCCTCAACCACAACTGCCTGCATAATAGAAAAAGAGACGAAAGGAACCCTAGTAGCCATGGAAACCAAAGAAGCCCAAGCCCTGGCTACTGCTGAGGATAACTGGCAACACACACACACACACACACACACACACAGAGAGAGAGAGCCTTGGCTGCCAAAGACTGCTACAATCTTAATTGGTAATGATCTCAGCTGAAAAAACTGCAGCGTCTATACCACTAGAGCCATTCATTCGGCTGACACCACTATACAACTGCACACCACCAAGCCAGTTGTCTCTCATCTAGTGGGTGAAAAGTCTTTACCCACTGAAACGAGTCCACAAAGTCTAGACATGTCTACTCCATAAAATGCACTGACATCAGTGCAAGGCAAAAAGAAAGACAAAAAAAAACCAAAACAAGACCCCCCCCCAAGGAAAAACCCACAGTGATGTTGCAATAAACAATTCCAAAGAAATGGAGATTTTTGAATTGCCAAAGAATTCAAAATACAGTCATGTGTCACTTAACAAAGGGGATACTCCATTCTGAGAAATGCTTTATTTGGTAATTTTTGTCCTTGGACAACCACCACAGAGTAAACACAAAATTATATGGTAGAGCCTTCTGGACTCCTAGATTATATGATATAGCTCATTGTTCCTGGCTACAAATCTGCTTAACATGTTATTGTACTTAAGACTGAAGGCAACTGTAACACAATGTAAAGTATTTGTGTCTAAACATATCTGTACACAGAAAATTTGCAATAAAATATCATAGTATGATCTTACGGAACCAACACCTTCTATGTGTTCTGTCACTGACCAAAAATATTGTCATGTGGGGCATGACTGCAAATGCTTAAACAAAGCTCACCAAGCTACAAGAGAGCACGGGTGGACTACTCAATGCTATCAATGGAAAAAATACATAAATAAGAATAAAAAAGAACTAAATAGAAATTCTGGAGCTGAAGTATACAATGATGAAATAAAAAATGAAATAGAGTGTGTCAACGCAGATTTAATCAAGCAAAGAATCTGCATATTTAAATACAGATAATTTGAAACTACCCAGATAAAGGAACAAAAAGTAAAAACAAATTAAAATTAAAGAAAGCCTATGGAACTTACAAGACACCATCAAGAAAACTGATTCTTGCCATTTTTACTCAAAATACTATTAATATTAGTAGTCCTGGCCAGAACAATTAGGTAAGAAAAAGAAATAAAGGACATCCAAATCAGAAAAGAATTAGTAAAATTGTCTATTTACAGATGACAATGTTTTGTACAGAAAACCCTCCAGACTCCCTTCAAAAAAAAAAAAACCTGTTAAAACTAATAAACAAATTTAGTAAAGTTTCAGAATAGCATACAAAAATCCAACATGCTTTTGTACATTAAAAATGAACTTTCTAAAAAAAAATTTATATAAAAAAATCTCATTTACACTAGCATCAAAAAGAATAAAACGCTTAGGAATGAATTTAACCAACACCCACAATTGAGAACTGTAAAACTGATGAACAAAATAAAACACAAATAACTTGAAAAAATATATGTGTGTCACGTTCATAGATTGGAAGGAACTTACTTTTCCTACTTTTCCATGCCCTACTACTCAAAGCAGTAAGATTTAATACAATCCTTGTCAAAATTTCAATGGTATTTTTCTCAGAAATATAAATAAATCACAAAACTCATAGAGAACAAAAAAAGACCACAAACAGTTAAAGAAATCTTGTGGAAGAACAAATCCAGAGGCATCACACTTCCTTAACTTCAAATTCATTTACAAAGCTATAGTAATCAAAACAATATGGTACTAACATAAACAAAGCCACATAGCCCAATGGAACAAAACAGAGAACCCAAAACCCAAATATGAATAGTCAACTAGTTTCAACAAGGCTCCCAAGAGCACACAATGTAGAAAGGATAGTCTCTTTAATAAGTAATGCTGGGAAAACTGGATATCTACATGTAGAAGAATGAAATTGAATCCTTACCTTATACCATACACGAAAATCAACTCAAAATGGATTAAAAGCTAAATGGTAAGACCTGAAACTATGAAACTCCTGAATAACACTGGGGAAAAGCCCCTTCACAGCGGTCTTCACAATGATTTAGAATCTCTAGTTTAATATTTAATTTCAAGTTATACACCAGAGTTAGGGCCAAATTCGACAATTCAGAAGAGTGTACCAGTAATATCTGTAGCAATCAAAAGAGACTCCAGATATTCACAAGACTTTCATTACGTTCTACCAGTTAGGATTACTTAAGATTTTCAAGCTACTCAAAGAAAACATGAAAACTGAATGTCAGACTATGGCAGTGAACAAACTTTCCATAAACCCCTGCCTCAATAGTTTGAGGCTGGCCTGATCTTTTAATAAAACTATCGCCTTCACTTAGAACCAACAAAAAACCTCACAAGTGATCAACCCACCCCACTGCACCCTATCCCTGATCATAATCCTTATTCAATAGGGCCATCGACCACTAAGATTTCAAATAAAGAAACTGAAACAAGAAAAAGGTTTTTACTGGACATGGTATATGAAGTGTAACAAGGTACTCATGGTCAGTAAATATTGCCATATAGGATATTTATTGAACAAGTAACTTAGGAGTACTCAAAATAATAAATGGCCTAAAAATATGCTATGCTAACTTAAATACAACTTCAAAATGTATGGAAGATGGGCGTGGCACCCACAGCACAGTAGTTAGTGTCAGCCGCATGCACCAAGGCTGGTGGGTTCCAACTCAGCCCAGGACAGCTAAATGGACAAGGACAACTGCAACAAAAAAATAGCCAGACATTGTGGTGGGGGCCTGTAGTCCCAGCTACTTGGGAGGCTGAGAGGCAAGAGAATTGCTTAAGCCCAAGAATTTGAAGTTGCTGTGAGCTGTGATGTCACAGCACTCTACCAAAGGCGACATAGTGAGACTATCTCTTAAAAAAAAAAATTATGAAAGATCTCCTACAGAACCACTATGAATATTCACATATCTTTATTTAATCCCTATTATCCAAGTTACATATGATACTTTACCAACTTGAACATAGTTATAGAACATAACAAAAAGAACAGTCCCTAACACCACCCATAAACGTCCTCTTTAAGTCAGATGTATATTTCTTAAACTTAATATCCTCCCAATATAGATAGCCCTTGGATCTAAATGTGCACAGAAACAAATTTGGATATAATTTCGTTCAGGTGTATGTGTGAGGGCTCGTATTCCTAACTATCTGAACTTTTGCTACTTGCTATCCAACATATACAATCAAAATAAATGCCAAAAATTCAATCTTCCTCTTTATCTGATTTCACTATTTATACTCAATAATAAACAGGTTTGAAAAGGAAAAAATACTGTATACATTTTACTAGTGTCTCCCTGCCTCTCATTATACCAAAAGAGCTTTCAGTCATGGGGTCATTCTCCCAGAGTGTGACATGTGTAGTCCTGCCAGACTGCCCTATACTTCCCCAAAGTAAAGAGGACACTGGAGTACCTGCATACCTCAGTCTCTAAGTTTACCCCAAAGTACACTACTCTGGCAGTCCTGGTGAGTGTGCTATCTGACCCTTATTTACATGACAGGTATAAATCCCAATGTTTAGTTTAGCTTTTTACATAATGCTTACAATGTATGGTTCATAGCTGAGCAAAACAGTGTAATATGATTACATTTCATTTACTATGTAAACTTTTCTTTCTTCTGGATCTAAAACTTGCATCATTCTCTGCTATCAATGACCACACAGTTTACACGACTGAATAAATGTTATTACAGAACTTTTCATTTATTGCCAACTGTACAAGTCAGAGCAGAAAATATGTTGCTTGCTCTCTAGTGCCCCTATAAATACCTTTGGTGTATTCTTTCTTTTAGGTTGTATCAGGATTAAATAGCCTTATGCACTTTCCCTTCCTTTTACCATTAAACACATGCCTGATAGGAGAAGCAGAAATTTATGCTGACCTTTCAGCCCATGAATTGTGCATGGATCTCAAAGGAAAAGCAGTACAGATTTCTTTTCTAATCTTTCATGTGAAAGGTAAGAGGCAATAACAGAGTTGAGAAATAGGACACTGGAAAGAATTTTTTGAAAGTAGATTCTTTAACAACAGGGAAGTTCAAGGGACTTACACATTCCCCCAACAATCAATACAGCATCCATATGGCATCCTGCATACCGTAGTCAAGGTATAGTGGTTGTACTAATTAATTAGATGAAATGCAACGTTAATGAAACCTTTTCATTTTAAAAAAATTAACATTATCGCTTTTAGCTGTTCACTATTTATCACTAATCCTTTCCAGAATTCTCAAAAAGAAGTATAAAAATGCCTTTCTCAAATACATTAAATTATCTATCAGTGCCAATTTTTTCATAAAGTCATCTATCTTAAACAATTTATCTGTGTTCTTGCTGTGTTGTAAACAACTTCTAACCAGGACTTCTTGGACCCCCTATCATCTTCATCTTGGAAAATCTTCACATTCCTCATGTGTTGGATGTCACATTTCCTCAATCCCAAATTTTTATGTTTTTTAATTTATTCTTCATTTTGGTGTTGCACATTTTCCAGTCGTCTCTTAAGGACATGTTCATGGGAGAGAGATATGAGACCATATATGCCAGAAGATGCCTTTATGCTGACTTTATACTTAATTGATAATCTGGCTGGATATAGAATTTGAGATTGAAAATAAATTCTTTACCAGAATTATGAAGGCATTGCTCTATGTCTTCTAGCTTCTACCATTTTGAGATAATCATTGCTATTCCAAATACTAACCCTATAAATGTTAACTATTTTATTACTCTCTAAGAAGTTTTGTAATCTTTCATCGCCAGTGTTCTAAAATTGTGCAGTAATGTGCTTTGCTATAGTTTTTGTGCTGGACATTCAATGGACAGTTTTGATCTGGAAACTCATAATCCTGAGTAAGAGAAATTTCTTGAATTACTTCCTTAATAATGTCTTTTTCTGTTCTGTTTTTTTTTTTTTTTTTTTTGGCTTCTATTTACTACCTTTTTGCCATTGTTCTAATTTTTGGAAGATACCCTCCACTTTATATGCCAAGTGTAATTTTTGTTTAATTTTCATACTGTTTAATTTTCAACTATTCTTTCTCTGCATATTATTCATGTTTTAACATATAACATATCTTCCCTTATCTGTTGCAGGATATTAACTATAGGAGTTTTTCCCTTTGTTTTCTTCCGTTTTATCTTAGTCGTCTCTGAGCTTTATTTTTCTGTTACTTTGATTTCTTGTCTTTCACAATGGAAATCTTCCTCCAATATCTTAAGATCTTTTGTTTTATAGTCATATCTAAGAATAAGGCAGTAGGCTTGGTGCCTATAGCACAGTGGTTATGCTTGCCAGCCACATGCACCAAGGGTGGTGGATTCGAACCCAGCCCAGGCCAGCTAAGCAACAATGACGACTGCAACAAAACAATAGCTGGGCATTGTGGTGGGCACATGTGGTCCCAGCTACTTGGGAGGCTGAGGCAAGAGAATCACTTAAGCCCAAGAGTTTGAGGTTGCTGTGAGCTGTGACGCCATACTGAGGGAGGCATAGTAAGACTGTGTCGCAAAAAAAAAAAGAATAAGGCACTAAAATGATGACATGAGGTGGAGAGTCTTCCCTACAGTTAACTGGGTGGGAGATCAGTCATTTTGTTAGAGGAGCCTTATATGTCAGTCTCCCTATTTCTTACCTAGGGTTGCTTGGTTTCTCCAGAGAATTTTTTAGTCTTCTGAGTGGATAGTATAATGCCCAGTTTCCTGAAGAATCTGGGCTGAAGAATTTAGTAACTCACTGCACCCAGTTTTTAGCATAATACTTAACCCCTGTTCCCAGAAATGCCTGATGTCCCAAGTCCAACTGATACTTATTTCAAATTTTCAAGAGAATAAACCTTCTTTCTCTTGCTTTAATAAGATAAGGAAGATTAGGAAGTCTACATATTCCCATTTCTTAGACTCATTCCTTACTCCAACCTATTACTAAGAATTTCTAGATTCTGTGTATTTTGCTTTCTCCATTCTGCCAAGTCATTTAGCACTTACCAATTCACTTGGCATCATTCTAAAATTTACTAACATCTCTCATCATCACCTTTTTTCCCCTTCTCTTTATCCTCAGGCCCATCCATACTTTCAAAACTCCATTTGTCATTTTAGTGAGATTTTGAGAGGAAGTAGAGATAAATACTTACACTCATACTTATGTTTAATCCATCACATTTAACTAAAGTTCCTACTTATCATAATTTAAAATTTTCTCTTTATATGAGCAAATGATGTGGTATACGCTCTTTGATAATATGTGTGATTATACATGCAATATATTTTAACAAGTCATTCAGCAAATTTTCTAGGAATTTGAACTTTCATTCCAGTAAAGAGGTTAAAAACACATATAAAAATATGAACATCCACAAACACTGATGTCAAAGCTCACACCTGGTCTTATTCTTACTAAATTAAAGCTAACAAATGTTTTATATAAAAGAATGAAAAATCTTTTCAATAGATCAATATTTTTAACATATCAATAAATATATTTGTTTATCCTTATATTCAAGACATAAGTTTCTACTACTTTGTTATTTTAATATCATTAATTCACTTATTCATTATTCATTCATTCTGTGCCTTTGTGCAAGGTCCTGTGAAAAACATGTCTGACACTCACTGTCCTCAATGGAAAAGGCAGTAGGCTGAGGCATGTAAATAATTACAATGAAATATAAATACTAGGGGAGGAGCCAAGATGGCGGTCTGTAGCCAGCTTTCTGCAGACGCTCCCATTCAGAAGGAGAATTAAAGGACAGAAATTTAGCAGGAAAGCCAACGGTTTGGAACTGAGCCAAAAGAGAAGGTCAAAGAACGCACATCAACCCTGCTGGAGCGACCTGCGACCCCAAGGATACAAATAGAAGGTACAGAGCACATCACCAAGCAGACAGGAGTCCCCTCCCCCATGAGAGCCGCTTGCAGTATACACCATACCTCCATACAAACAAGCGAGTAGAGTTCAGATGTCCTCCCACTCTACCCCACGGGAGAGACCCTCTAAAAACCGGACCTCCTTCCCCTACTAGGGTGCCGCGGCACTCTCTTGCCAGGCATAAAACTGTATAAAAACTGTATATATTCTCTACCTGCAAGTTGGAACTCCCGGCACTCCCCTCCACTCTCACCCTGAGGTCTGAGGTCTGTCCCCCATGGAGCCCAGATTCTTGGACACTTTCTCAAGGGGTGCAGACAGGGCACAGGGTGTTGCTGGTCTGTGCTGTTATCCCGGCTCAGGAGCGGTGAGAGGAAAGTGAGCCAAGAGGTGGCCGAAGTGGAGAGGCGGTCCCCTGAGGCACCAAGCCGCAGCACCGAGAAAGCTTTGCTAAAGTTTGGCCGGCCGCACCTGGCCCTCAGGGGATGACAGCTGAGACAAAGGGCTGAATCTCACAGACTGAATCAGGACTATTAGCAGCCCAGCATCTCTTCCACAGGGCAGATATTCTGCAAACTTGCTCTGTTTTATCAGCTTTTTCATCTACTTTACATCAATCAGGGACAGGGCTGGAATTGAGTGAATCGCCCCAGTCCCTATCAAGTACCCAGGTTGTCAGGCCTCACCTCCCCCTTG
>CAUYRH010132552.1:0-10742 GCA_963574655.1 Perodicticus potto
TGAGGCCTAGGAAATTCACAAGAAATTGACCTAGGCATAGGAAACGGGGGTTCCACATTTAGTCCTAAGGTACACACACTTTCTAAAACTCTATGTGACTCTCATAGTTTTTTTAAAAAATGGTTAAAAAAAAAATAGAGATTTTGCATAACAATTCAGATTTCCAGCATCTCTGGAAAAATTGGTAGCTATAGCAATGCAGCAACATTTTCACCAGAGGACAACTGTGCCTATCTGTGGACTGGGTTGGGATCTCTAGTCTGCCTCAGGCCCCACTGCCCCCTATTACAGCACACATTACTCACCAGCATTACTCACCCGGTTCCTGTCGCCCTGTGTTTACATTCTGCTCCATGTATCAGAGGAAATTCAGCGTAGCAGATGTAGAAAGCAGCCAGACGTAGGAAGAGTTTAAACAGAACACGGAGGGGCTATGAATTTTAACTTTAAAAGGGTTTGCTTTTAATCTGAAGTTTCTTTGGGGTTTTGACTCCCAAGCAGCCATTAGCATCAGCAAAACCACCTCTTCCTGGGAAGACCTGGGCAGGAAGATACAGTGCCTGAGGGGTGAAGGCTCCTGCCAGAGACCCAAGGTCCCAGGTGCCTACTGCCAACTGCTCTGTTTGTCCAAGGAGGTCTGGAACCCATTGTGGAGTGGGTGGGAAATGCTTCTGCACTTTGCAAACAGCCGATCCTTTCCAGCACCAGGGCCTGTAGCCAAGCTGCTGATGGCTGGTTTCTAAAACTGGCCCAGCCCTGGGGAAGTGGAGGCCACCTAGCCCTGTGGGGCCCTTCCTCAGTAGTTTGCACACTATATACCACTGTGTCCTGCTGGGAAAGCGCCTCTCTTTTCCAGTTCTCTCCATCAATCTTTCTGATGCATCAGGGAGAATCACCGAGATGCTGTCTGTCTTTAACACCTCTCTTTCAGTTGCCAGCTCCCTCTCTAACAAAGCATCAATCCTTGGGTTTAGAACCTCGAGAAGGCAACAGATGAATGCTAGGATGAATAACTACCCCCCTCCCCATTTTCTCTATTGTGATACTGACCTCTATTAATGGAAAACAATACTAGTTTTCCACTTGCAGCAATAACATAAAGATTTCATTTTGGATACATATTTATATTAAAAGTTGAAATGGTGCTTGATTTAGAAAAAATATCCAAATAATTGTACAGATGTCATGTGGGCATGGAAAATATGATGATGAAATTTAGGAATGTCAAAAAAAAAAAAAACCCACCTGAAGACAAATTAAATTTAACACCTGTGGCTCAGTGAGTAGGGCGCCGGCCCTATATACCGAGGTTGGCGGGTTCAAACCTGGCCCCAGCAAAAAACTGCAACAACAAAAAAAATAAACAAATAAAATGAAATTTAAAATAAATAAATAAATAAATACATTTAAAGAGTTTAATTGAGCAAGAATGATTTGTGAATTAGGCAGCTCTCTGAACCAGAATACAGACTTGCAGGATTGCCACACGGTTGGATAATATTTATAGAGAGAAAAAGAAAAGTGACATGCAGAAAACGAAAGTGAGGTATGAAAGGAGCTGGATTGGGTGCATGTTGGTATCTGGCATATCTGAACAATGTTTGAACAGTTGGCCATCTGCAATGGTCAAAACACTGTGATTGTAATACAGTGGGTTATATGGTTTGTATGCATTCAGTAGTGGATGCCTGTGTGCACGTCCAGTTGGTAGGTTACGGTCTGTGCACACCTTCATGGGTAGGTTATAGTTTGTGTGGATAGTTACTCAGTTGTAATCTGTGTACCTATTCAGTTAGTAGTTTATATTCTCTGTGCACATTCAGTTAGTTTTCACGATCTACACAGAGAAAGCTTCCCTGGTTCTCAACCTTCCTAATGCCACAATGTATTTTCATTATGAAAAAGGGGTCAGGACCCACAGGTTGAGAACTGCTGCTTCAGGCCAAACATACGGTAAGAAGGAGGCACCTTTAGTATCAACCGCATTTAACAAAGGAATCATGGTAGAATTGTCACCCTGTACTAGTATATGTAGCTTATCATGTTTAATCCTGTCATGACAGTGACGGTCATGCTTTAGGGAAACACCCTCAGTTTTTGTCATATTCAACTAAGGAAACAGCCGGGTGTCTGGATGCAGGGCTGGCCAGTTTGCAAGGGAGATTTTGACCAGACACAATTTTACCCCTGCACGGATTCTAGAACAGGCCCCATGTGTGGGCACCCAGTCCTCAAGGGCTGCTACTCACCCCTGCCTGGTGTTCTCTTATCTCTGCAATCTGCATTTTCATACGGGTTCAACTGTCAATTGAAGGTGACCATGTCACCCAGGGGTGAGGGCTCCTGCCAGTGACCCAAGGTCCCAGGTGCCTACTGCCAACTGCTCTGTTTGTCCAAGGAGGTCTGGAACCCATTGTGGAGTGGGTGGGAAATGCTTCTGCCTTTGCAAACAGCCGATCCTTTCCAGCACCAGGGCCTGTAGCCAAGCTGCTGATGGCTGGTTTCTAAAACTGGCCCAGCCCTGGGGAAGTGGAGGCTTCCTGGCCCTGTGGAGGCCCCTCATCCCCTTTGTCAATGTCTGGACACACTTTTGGTAGCCTCTGCTGCGTGGCAGGGTGTTCCTGGCATCTAGGGGTCGTGGCCAGGGGGAGTGCTAAACAACTGTACATTGCACAGAGTAGCCCCACACAGCACAGAAGCACTCGACCCAAATGTCAGTAGAGCAGAAGCCAAGAAATCTTGCTTCGAAGGAATTTCCTGTGCCAGCAAGAAACAGGATGGAACTGTTTTAGGAGGCAGAGGACCTCCAGAGTACCCCAGTCTGAGTGAGTCCTGGGCCGATAGACTTTTGCCAGGAGGGACTGATTTACTTATAAACTACAAGGTTCCAAAAGGGAGGAAAAATACGGGAGTCTAAAAACTGGACTTGCTCCCTGTGACTTGGTGAATAGGGCAGTTCTCCAAGGCATCCACCCCTCTAAATACCATCTTCTGACAGGTTTAAGGTAACCATCCTATAGGTACCCAGCTGAGTGTTAAGGCGGGTATCCCTGCTGTCTGTGGGTTTCCAGCTGTTTTTGGCTGTACCTCTCAGGAAAAGTCTTGAGCATATGCGTGGCTAAGTCTCTGCCCGATGCTTGCTTCCTTTACCGCCCAGAGGAATCGAAGGCCCTGCCGGTGTTCCACGGGCTCAGGTTTCAGCATGGTCCTGTCCGTCGTGGTATGGTGCCTGGGCAGACCCGGCATGAGGGTCATGTGAGCTCAGAGACCAGGGCTTCTGAGGGTAGTGTCAAAAGGCGGAGTGCCAGGGAGAAGAGTGGGGGAGAGGAGCTGTGCCACTGGTTATTAGTGGGGACACTGTGCCAAATGGGAGAGGGACGCTGGAATCAGAAACATAGAGCTCAGGTGCAGAGCTGAGGAAGTGGGGAGCTGGAGGACGAGGCAGGCGAGGGGGAGAATGAACTGGGCAGCCTGGAGGGCAGCGCACGTGAGGCTGTTTCAAGTTCATTTTGTGACCACCACCTTGACTCCGGGACTCTACTGCTTCCTCCTCCGGCTGCCGGCATCAATTGGTGCTAGCCAATCATAGGCCTGTGCCCCAAACCCTGGGCGGGGCCATCACTAGGATTGGTTCCTGCACATCACGCGCAGTCTGGCGGGGGCAGAGGGTTGCGGCGGCGTCTCCTAGGTACAGGTGTGTCCTGGCGGTCTGTTAATTTCTTCCAAATTGTGACTTATGTGCCTCTGTGTCCTTGTCCCCTGGTCTGCTTGGGAGCTGCTGCCCCTCGACATCAGCTTCCCCTTCTGTCTCCGTGGTCTGCGTCTTGCAAGCGAGCCCCGCAGCAGAGGAGAGGGCTGGGTTCAGTTCTGGCTTTAGCCCTTCCTGGCTGTGGGAAGGAGGTCAGGTTACCCCTCCTTCTGTGCCTCACTTTCTTCCTCTGTCAAATGAGAGCAATGATGGTCATTAAAGGAGCGTCAGTGTCCATCACGTAGTCAATGACTGATGGATATTATCTGTAAAAATGGTACAAGGCCATTGTCCGCTTTCCTACCTGTGAAGGGGAATGAACGAACCTTATATCTGGGTTGGACTTTGATATAGCTCAGGGGTCTTGGGAAAGTAACTAACCTTTCCGAATCACAGTTTCCTGATCTAGAAGAAAGGAATAATTCCATCAGCTGTGGGGAACGAATGAAGTGGTACAGGTGAGAAGTTCTCCACCTCAGCTCCACCTTGGAAACTCCTGGATACCTGGTCCCACCTCTAAAAGTTCTGGTTTGGGCCACAGTAACAGCCTTTAAACCTTCCCAGGTGATTCTAATGGGCAGCCCAGGATTGGAACCAAAGTTTTGGGAGTTCAGGCCAGCAGTTCTCCAACTGTGATCTTTGGGCCATCAGCATCACCTAGGGATTTGTTAGAACTGAGCATTTTGAGGCTCCGCCCAGGGCGCCCACTAAATCAAATTGGAAGTGGTGCTCAATGATCTGAGTTTTTTTTTTTTTTTTTTTTGGCCGGGGCTGGGTTTGAACCTGCCACCTCTGGCATATGGGGACGGCACCCTACTTCTTTGAGCCACAGGTGCCGCCTGTGATCTGAGTTCTAACAAGCCCACCAAGGGTCTCTCCCAGCTGTACTCATGCAAGAAATGTGTCACTCTCTGTTCCCTCTCTCCTCACAGCAGACATCTACTTAGCACATCCTGTGTGCTCGACTCAGAGTTAGGTGCTGGGGATAAAACAGAGGGACCAGAGGTGGGAACAGACAAGCTCCCTGCCCTCAGAGGGCTGATGTCCTAGTGGGGGAGATGGACTTAAAAAATAAGAAAACAGGGTGGCGCCTGTGGTTCAAGGAGTAGGGCACCAGCCCCATATGCTGGAGGTGGCGGGTTCAAAGCCAGCCCCGGCCAAAACCTGCAAAAAATAAATAAATAAATAAAAACATTAAAAAAAAAAAAAAAGAAAACAGGCTCGGCACCTATAGCTCAGCAGTTCGGGTGCCAGCCCACACACTGGGGCTGTTGGGTTCAAACCTGGCCTGGGCCTGCCAAACAACAATGACAACTACAGCATAAAAATAGCTGGGTGTTGTGACGGTGCCTATAGTCCCAGCTTCTTGGGAGGCTGAGGCAAGAAAATCATTTAAGCCCAAGAGTTTGAGGTTGCTGTGAGTTGTGACGCCATGGCACTCTACCGAGGGTGACATACTGAAACTCTGTCTCAAAAAAAAAAAAGCAAACACAAATTAGAAATTGTAATGAGTGTTAAGAAGGGGACCCTTAGAGGCCCAAGATGGTAGATGACTACAAATTTTCACAAGTGCATAGCAGCCTCTCAATTAGAGAGCCTCTACCCTCTTCCAAACTACTCCAGAACTTTCAGGAGCCCTGACCTCAGACAGCCTCTCAAAAGCTGACACTCGCCTGGCCTGACGTTGTCTGATGGCAGCTGGGCCACCACTTGACAGAAACAGTTGTGAGCAGGGCTCACTCAACATCTGTCTTCTGGAGTGGTATTATAGTTCTCAAACAGGAAGAACTCGCTCCCCTTTGGCATTTGGCATTGTCTCGGAGACACCTTTGTTTGTCACAATTATTGCAGGGGCTGAAGTGCTACTAACAGATAGTGGGTAGAGACCAGGGATGCTGCTGAACACCCTTCAATGCACAGGATGGTCTACACAGCCAAGAAGTGTCCAGCCCAAAATGTCAACAGTGATGAAGTTGAAAATTCCAGCTCTGGAGCCCTCATGACCGGAATTACTGGCTGGGTCCCTTTGGGGTGCTTCTCTCTTTACTCCTGGGCTTAGCTGATCTTGAAAATCTTCCACCATTTGACCAGAAGAAGGATTCCAAACTGCCTTCCCCCTTCTCAAGCTGGAGAATCTGGACTGAGCCAGGCATCTCCTTGGAAACTCCTTGGCTTTGTGCAATTTGGAAAACAATAAATTTGCAAGGTTGCACAAAGCATCCAGAAGCCCAAAGCCTGCTGGAACTGCTAAATCCATTTTTTCCCTCCACATCAAAAATAATTTCCTGGCCTTAGAGGCTTTCTCTGCTGTCACAAGACAAGACGCAAGCGGATAGTTTTACACGGCAAACAACCCTGCCAAACACATTTCCCCTTTCAAAGCCATGGGCTGGATTGCTGTTGTGGCCAGGAAGATCAGCGCACTTTTCCGCTGAGACGAGGTTGATTTCATCCGAGGCAGACCTGATAATTGCCTTTTGCACCCCATGCATGGCCAGAGACCATTCCCAGTGCTAACCTCAACTCTTTGCACAGTCGGGTTGCTGCTGGGTTGAGGGTGGGTGAGTTTTGCCTCCAGCTTTTCCCCTTCAAGGGCTGAGAGTGGATGACTATAGTTGAACTTGCTGCTGTTTTGCTGCAAAAAGAAGAAGGAAGAAAGAATTTATCACAACAAAAGACGCATTAGTCCTACTGTGAGCAGCCAGAGTTCTAGGTGCTGTTCTTAGGTTAGCTAATCCTCCCCTTCTAATTTTGAGAAGGGATTATTGGCCCTTTTATACACATGAGGAAACCAAAGACGAGAGATTTGCCTAAAGGCCCTGCCACGGTGTACCTCACTCCAGCTAGTAAAGGCAGAGCCGGGGTTTGGTTAAAGTGGTTACTCTTGTTCTGGATCCTGGGCTTTACATTAATGGATGTCCCCTCCACCCCACAGCCTGCTAATAATAGGTCAGCATTTACAGCAGTGGTTCTCAAACAAGGCAATTCCTCCCTGTCCCCTGGACATTTGGCAATGTCTGGAAATACCTGTCCCAAGTGGAGGAATGTGCTCCTGGTTAGTGGCATCCAGTGAGTGGATGGAGTCCAGGGAAGCTGCTGAGCCCCCTACAGTGCTCAGGATGGCCCTCTACAGTGATTACTCAGCCCCAAACATCACCAGTGCCAAGGTGGAGAAACCTGATCTCCTGGCATTAAGGTTCAATTTAAAAAGAGAGAAAGGAAAAAAGGTAGTAAATAGGTAGACAGTTAGGTAGACAAATGAACGGACAGAAGGTACAAAGGTGCAGGCGGGGAGTGGTGGCTCACACCTGTAATCCCAGCACTCTGGGAGGCCGAAGTGTGAGGACTGCTTGAGCTCAGGAGTTCGAGACCACCCCGAGCAAGAGCAAGACCCCATGTCTACTAAAAAGAGAAAAACTAGCTGGGTATTGTGGCGGGCGCCTATAGTCCAGCTACTTGGGAAGCTGAGGCAGGAAGATCACTTGAGACCAGAAGTTTGAGGTTTCAGTGAGCTAGGCTGAGACGATGACACTCTAGCCTGGGTGACAAAGGGAGACTCTATCCCATTAAAAAAAAAAATGAAAAGAAAGTGCAGAGATGGAGAAAGCTAGCGCTACAGAGTGCTCACTGTGTGCCAGCCACAGTGCCAAACACATGACATGGGTGACCTAAATCGGTCCTTACAGTCACCCCTAAGTACTGTTATTATTTCCTCATACAAATAGGGAAACTGAGGCACAGACCAGCTCACTAATCTGCCATGGCCGAATGCTTGGTGGTGGTGGTGCTGGCATTTGGACACAGGCTGGTGGCTCTCAGGGCTCTGGTCTGGGGATTCTTCCTGATGTTAGTGGGGCGGGCAAGCTGGAACCTGAATATCCCTGGCCTCTCGTCACTCTGCTCATCCCACATATCACCGAGTCCTCCCCACTTTACCTTTGTAAGTTCTCGTGTCGTTCCTCCCATGTCGCTTCACTCCAGCTCGGGGTGAGCCTCCCTGTCTCTCAGTTTTCCGGGACTTCTCCCCGTCCCTGTCCCAAATGGCAGCCAGAACGATCTGCTTAAAACTGCAAACCCAACCATGTCTTTCTTCTTCCCACCTTTAAACTTGCATTTAGAGTTGCATATGAAACTTGCAACTTTCAAATATGCATTTCAAACTTGCATTCAAATATGCATATGAATCACCTGAGGAGTGCTGTTCACGGATCTGAGACTCTTCATTTCTAACAAACTCTCTGAGTCCAGTGATGCTGGTCCAGCGGCCACACTTTGAGCAGTGAAGCGCTGAAAGAATTGCTCTCCTCTTTGAACACCAGAAACCCAGAGGAGCAGCAGACTTAGATGGGCAGCTTCCAGGACCATGATGTCCTCTGGTATGGTTTATAACAAGGGATGAAAACTAAGGACTCCAGGGCCAAATCCCTGACCCTCTCACCTGTTTTGATAAAGTTTTATTGAAACACAGCCACGCCCATACATTTTCATATTGTCTGTGGCTGCTTTTCTGCTGTCATGGCCAAGTTGAGTAGACTGTGTATTAAGACTTCTTGCAATCTAAAGGGGGTAGACATGACAAATTACAAACAGCACACACACACACACACATACACATACACATACACATACACACAAAGCCGTGAACTTGCTAGTAAGAGCCTCAGGTTGGATTTTGGAGGGAGTGGCTCTGAGCATAAACAGAGCATGTTACCTGGCTCAGGAGCACCTGCAGTGCCCTTCCAGTGAGGAGGCACAGGCTTCAGGTCTCATTTCCTGGATAAGGAAGTTAGGGCCCAGAGTGCTCAGGGGCTCAGAGTTGGGTGTGGACTTTACAGTTCGTTTGCATTAGCTCCAGGACAGGAGCTGGGTCTCCTGACTTCTTACTCTGGGGTTCTCCTTCCGGGACACCCTGCACAGAGGCCTCCTAGCTGGGGATTCTGCTCGGGGCAGGGGTCAGGTGTTGGTTAAAAAAAGAACTTTGGTTTTGCCAAAGATAGTGGGAAATGACCCAAGAACCTCCAGCCAACTTCCTTGGACTGCCTCCCTCTCAGAGCCACATTCCAAAGGCTGAGGAAGAGGATGACCCCATTCATCTCACAGGCAACCCCTGCCTTGACTCATTATGTCTGAATATGCAGGTTGATGGAGGCCGTTGGTGTGGGGGGTTAAACCCGAGCTGCCTCTCGCCAGCTGTGTGACAGCATTGTGTTACTTACTGTCTCAGAATGTTATCTGCGATATCCAGGGGTTGGATTAAATGATTCTGATAGATCTCTTTTGGATAAAAAAATAGTTATGGATTTTTAGGGTGGTAGAGGCAAAAGTGACTTTCTTTATGAAGGTGAAATTCACATAATGTAAGATGAACTATTTTAAAGCAGACAACTCATTGCCATTTAGTACATTCAAAATGTCGTGCCCCCATCACCTCCATTTAGTTCCAAATAGTTTTGTCACCCCAAGAGGAAATCCTGTGCCCATTTAAGTCCATGTTCCCCGTATTTCACCCATTCATCTTTGGCCTTTATATTATAGCAACAATTGTAACAAACACACAAGCATGTATTTGATAATTTTCTTATTTTGAACCTAAATGCATTTTTCCCTGAGTTCCTTTATTAAAACTTTTTAAAATAATCGGCTGGGTGCAGAGGCTCAGACCTGTAATACAAGCACTTTGGGAAGCCAAGGGGTGGGGGATGGAGGGAGCCTCTTGAGGCCAGGAATGTGAGACCAGCCTGGGCAGCAGAGTGAGACTCCATCTCTACAAAAAAATTTTAAGAAATTAGCTGTGTGTGATGACTTCTGCTTGTAGTCCCAGCTACTTGGGAGACTGAGGCAGGAGGATCGTAAGGTGAGGAGTTCAAGACCAGCCTGAGCAACATAGTGAGATGCTATCTCTTAAAAAACAAAAAAAAATTCAGGCAGATACAGTGGCCAGTGCCTGTAGTCCCAGCCATTCTAGAGACCAAAGCAAGAATACCTCTTGAGCCCAGGAGTTCCAGGCTGCAGTGAGCAGTGATTGTGCCACTGCACTCCAGCCTGGGCACACAGAGCAAGACGTTGTCTCAAAATGAAACATAAAAAAGCCCCAAAGCCCCTTTTAATTTATTATTTATTCATTTTGAGACAGAGTCTCATTCTGTCACCCTGAGTAGAGTGCCGTGGCATCATCATAGATCACAGCAACCTCAAACTCCTGGGGCTCAAGTGATCCTCCTGCCTCAGCGTCCCAAGTTGCTAGGACTACAGGTCCCCACTACAACGCCTGGCTAGTTTTTCCATTTTTAGTACAGATGGGGTCTTGCTCTTGCCCAGGCTGGTTTTGAACTCCTAAGTTCAAGGAATCCGCCCTCCTTGGCCTCCCAGAGTGCTGGGATTATAGGCCTGAGCCACCATGTGTGGCCCAAACCCCCTTTATAAAAATTGAAATGTAATATAACATAGTAAAGGACATGACTGCTTTAATGGTTTTCTAAAATGTTTAATGTTTAGTTATAGATACATAATAGTTGTGCATATTTATGGGGTACAAGTGATATTTGACTGTATTAATCTCGTGAATAGCTTGAATTTAACTTTTACATGTGCGTGTGTGTAACCACTACCTAGTTCAGGGGCTCTTAATCAGGGGCAGCTTTGTCCCTCAAGGGACATTTATTTAATAGCAATGTGGCTGTCATGACTTGGGGAAGGTGATGGAACATCCTGCAGTGCACAGGACACCTCCCACCCACCACTCAGAAATTTCAGTCCCAAATGTCAGCAGATGCTGAGGTTGGGATGCCCTGTCCCAGATCAAAGTCTAGGACATTTCCAGTCCCAGGAGCCCTCTCTGATTTTACCCTCCCTTTACCTTTTTGTTCCATTTGAGTCCTCAGGGGGTTGGATGTTGCCTCCCACGCAGGACATGTCCACTCAGCCTATCAATTCAAATGTGAATCCCTTCCAGTGGCTCGGCGCCTGTGGCTTAACGGGCTAAGGAGCCAGCCAC
>CAUYRH010132553.1:0-60352 GCA_963574655.1 Perodicticus potto
TAGGCCCAAGTAACTGGTCCCAACTCTGCCGTGGTGTGTTGAGTATCCTTGGGCAGGCCACTCCCTCAGTCTCCACTTCCCTCTCTCTAAAGCCAGGAGACGTGCATGGTTGCTTCACCTAGGTGTTGGCTGGGAGAAGCATACAGAGGTGTCAATCATGGCCTAGAGATCGTGAACTCATTTACTCATGCGGGACTCTGCCCCATTTTATAGGCGAGGTGACTGAGACACAGAAAAGTTAGTCACACAGGATTTTAACCCAGTGGCTGAAAGCAGACCCAGATGGGGTGAGAAGACAGAGGCAGGGGGCTTAGGCAGGCAGGTGGCCTGGGCCCTGCAACTCCTGTGTGCTCAGCTTGCCCACGGGTCCACCTGACATTCACGATCTCTCTTTGGGGCCATTTACAAGCAGAGCACGTGCCGAGGAAATGGGCTTGGGGCGGCTGGAGGCCCTGGAGCCCCCACATCAGAAAAGGGAAGTCCAGGAGCTGTCTTCACAGGCCTTCAGCTGTCAGAAGGACCTGCTTAGGACACAGATCCAACCCCCTACAGCAGCTGAGATGAAACCCGGGTGGATTAGTCGGCCAGATGTCGCCCTCTGGGAGCTGACCTCTGTCTGCCAACCGCCCAGCTCAGTACTCAGTCTCCCTGCCTCACGCTTCCCTCTCAGGCCTCCAGCCTGCCAGGAGCCCCCACCCCTCTGGCTGTGCCGGACCGGTGCCGAGGCCAGAAGCCTCTGCTCCTGCTGTCCCTGTGCCAGGAAGCCCGGCCCTCATTTTCCCCGGACCAGCCCTGTCTATCCTTTGCCCCCTTTCCCTGGAGACAAGGTGCTTCTGGTGCACCTTATCCTTTTCCTGATCCGTGGATGCCGGCCCACTCCTCACTAGGCAGGGACAGGCCAGAGTCAGCGTCCCGGGGTGAGCTGACTGCCCCGCTGGCCTCACAGGAAGGGGTGGAAATGGAATCTTCTCTAAGGTCATGGGGGCTCCACCTAGGAGGTAGAAGTGGGAGGATACCCTGGAAGTCTCAGCCGCAGCCCCCGGCTGTGTGGGAAAAGCACTGGGGGCAGGAGGAGGATGAGATCAGGGCCCTTCCTGACACTGAGATTTGCAGATGTCACCTCAGAGGGCCCTCCTTGTCCACTGCCTGTCCCATGTCACTCCCCCTCCTCTCACCTTCTTTAGTTATTTTCATAGCACTGACCACGATCTAAAATTGCATAAATTTCATTAACTCATGGGTCTTGTATTTTCGCCTGCCCTGAAAGCCCTCCGGGGCAGGGACTGGTTCCTCTTGTTCACTGTGGTCCCCAGTGCCTAGGCTGCGCAGGTGCCAATAACTATCTGCCTTACTACCCGCACCTACTGTGTGCCCGGTGGCAGCTAAGCACCATCAGCCCTCCACTGGGCCCTCCCAGCCACCCTTGAGGTAGGCATTAGGCACAGTTCTGGGACAAGAAAGGGGGGCCCCAGAGAGGGTAAGTGAGTGGCACAGGGTCACTGATTAAGTGGCTGGGCCTCATGGCCAGATTCATCTGATTCCAAAGCTTTCACCTTTAGACACTAGGCCACCGATGAGGGTGCTGCACCCAGAGAGGCTAATAGACTTGGCCAAGGTCGCCCAGCCAGGTCCAGCTCAAGACACTGGCTTTGTTCTTCCTACAGCCTTCTGCAGAGTCCCGTGAGAGTTCAGACGACTCCCATTCTGCCTTTTATTAAGCCACTCAAGGTTCTGCAGGCTTCATAATTGTCCACAGTGCAGCTTCACCTTCCCCCCCCCCCCCTTTGCAGCTTTTTTAAATGAGCACACTCCTGCTGCTGCTGCGGCGTCATTAATTCTCTGGCCCTGTCCTTGGTGAGGCCTCAGGCCCGCGGTCAGGATCCTCTGACGGTCCTGGCAGGAGCCTTTTCAAGCTCCTAATCCACCTGGCAGTTGTTTGAACTCTCAGAAATTATGTCTTGTCATCTCCTCCTAATGAACTCGTGTGCCCGGTTAGCGCCAGAGGAGATGAGTGCTCTTCCCAGCTCTGTCCCTGACACCTAAGTTCCAGCCTTCCAAACAGACCTTTGTGGCTGTGGGACCTGCTTTTCCTTCTGGGCCTCCTTCTGGCTTCTGGATCAGGGCCATCCAATAGAATTATGTGAGTCATGTATGTCACTTTAAATTTTCTAATAGCCGTAATAAAATGATAGCCATATTCAAATAATCACCATATTAAAAGGGTAAAAAGAAACAGGTGAAATTAATTTTAGTAATACATTTTATCTAACCCAAGCCATCCGAATTGTTTCCACTTCAGCATGGAATCAGTATAAAATACTAATTAGGTATCTTAGTTATCTCAGTTCCCACTACCCGTATTTCAAGTGCTCTCTAGCCACACAGGGCTGGCGGCTGCCCTGCCGGACCATGCTCTTCTAGAATTTTCGTCTTTTCTTCTCAACCGTCCCTGAGCCCTGGTGGCTCCTTCCTGTGGGCTGCCCTCTCTCCCAGACCCTCCCCGCCTGACCAGGTACCGGTCTAGATGGCAGTTCTGAGGCCTGCGACACCGAGAGCATGGCTCTGAGGCTGGCAGGGGTCCTGCTGGACGCCCCCCCCCCCCCAAGTTCCCACCCTGCCCAGCTTGGGAAGAGAAGATGCAGAAGGGAAGGGCCTTGCCTTCCTCCTTCCCAAGAAAGGGCAACTTTCTGGGAAAACAGATCTCAGAATCGGGCTTCCACTTGGGGCGAGACCGGGGGGTGTCCTTTTGGCTCAGACTCACTTGAGCCAGCCCTAAGCCCTTTCCATGAATCATCTCAGTTTACCCTCCGAGAGTCCTGTGGGATGTGTCATGTTCTGGTCCTAATTTCTGCAGAAGAAACTGAGGCTCAGAGAAGGAAGAGGCTGTTCCTTGCTCCCAGATCTCTCTTTTGTCCTGTCTCTCCCTCTCCTCTGTTCCTTTGTGTGTCTGAGTGTGTGTGCATGGAGGGCGGAGGCCACGTGGGAAATAAACTCCCGTCATCTGCACAGCCTTGGGATTGGGCAGAGAGCTCCAGAAATCTGCCCGATTCTGGGGGTCGGGGCAGCAGGTGGAAGACAGCCCCCTTCACCCCTCACCTCTGGAACAGCTGCCTGGCTGAGGTTGGAGGGGCTGTTGGAGGGCACAGGCCTGGGAGGTGGGCGTTCTTCTCTCTGCAGTGCCCTGTCTCAGGCCCCTCCGTGGCCTTCTGAACCTGCCTGGGTTGTCCCCCTGGGACGCCGGGGGCCCCACACCAGGGGACCTGGCACCGAGAAGGTGCTTCCCCTTCCTCAGCTCAGCTCTCTCTGCCTCTCCCCTCCCAGCTTTTTCCTGCCCCCCACTGTCTCCCTTGCAACTCTGTCCTGGGCTCTGGGTGGTTCCTGGGTCTCTCCTGCTCTCTCCCTCAGCTGCCTTCAGTCTGTCGATTTCTCTAGTCTCTCTTCCCTCACTTTTTCCTTGCTGGGTCCTCTTACCTTCCCTCCTTCCTCTGTTCTCTGTCTCCCCGAAGCCTCCTAGCCTCACCTTCTCTGCCCCTTCTTCTCCCTTTCTCCTTTCTCTCCCCCTCTCTCCCTCTCTCTGGCTGTCTCTATCACTCCCCCTCTCTCTCCCTCTCTGCCCCTGGCCTCTGCTCTCCTGTGCCCCTCCCTCCCACACCCCTCTCTCCCTGTCACTTGTCTGTGCCTCTCCTCCCTGAGCTTCAGTGGCACCCCGCACCTCTCAGCCTCCCGCCCCTCCTTGGGAAGGCAGGCGGCTGCAGCAGCCAGCAAGAAGCCCCACTGGATGACAGCCGAGCCCAAGCATCCCTCGAAGCTGTCACCAAGGAAATCACACACCAGCGCCTGAAATTCAAATTAGAGTTTTGCTGAAGCTGCTAAAACTCATCAAATACTATCTTTGAAGTCCGCTAGCAAGCTGGTCATTGCTCTTAAAAGAGTCCCTGTTGGAAATGAGATGGTAGGAAGAGTGTTTGGGCAGGGCTAACATCTCTGGGCCTGGGAGTGGGGCCCCTCCTCCCAACCACAGCCCCCCAGACACGCCCAGGCACCATCAGGGGGCTCTCTGACAGCAGGCTCACTGGGCCAGCCACCAGCCTCATAGGCCAAGACCCCGCTGCCCTACGGGCTCCCCTCCTCTCCCAGGGGACCACCCAACCATGGTTTTGTGAGTGAGCAGCATGGACTGGGGAAGGAGCCATGGACTGAGAGCCCGAGACCCTGGGGGGAGGTCTGGGCACGGGCACTGGGGGCCGACGCCCACCTTCCTGTCCTTGTCCATCTGCTGTTGCTTGCCCAGCCTTTGACCCAGGCCAGCTGACCTCACCCCTCTAGGCCTCCTCTGCCAACTGGGATAATTTACCCACGGGGTGCGGTGAGGATGAAATGAGTTATCCCAGGAAGAGCGCCCAGCACGCTGTTGCTGCTGAACACATGATCTGGCAGGTATAGTAACAATGGCAAAAACACACAGTCATTAACAGGAACAGTCACGGCGAATACATACGCGTCCGCCATTGCCTTCACAGCAGTACTCATATTAACTCATTCCATCCTCAGAACAACCCTATGAGGAAACTACTAGTATGATCCCGGTTTTACTGAGGAGAAAACAGGGCCCAGGAAGGTGACTCATTTGCTCACAGTTCTGTCTCCCCCACCCAGCTCTCCAGACGCTCCCCCACGGTGCCCTCACCCAGGGCCCCAAGTTCTATCCCTAACCTGCCTTTGGCCAACTGTCTGCACTTAAATTTCCACCCGCCACCCACGCCGGTCCCCTTTCAGGGTCCTGTCCTTACTGTCAGCCCTTCTGAGGGCCTCCGTCCTCTCCCTACTGTCAGCCCTGCCCGGAGCCTCCGTCCCTTGCTGCCAAACTGCCAGCTTTTCTTTTTGTCTTACCTGCCCCCGCTGGTCTGGCCTTTTCCACCACGGATAATCCTTTGGGGTTTGGTCTTATTACAAGCTACCACCAGGCAAAGAGCGACAGGCAGTTTTCTGCTCAGGAACTGTGAAAGTCCTTGACACCTGCTTCCTGTTACATGTGACAGATGACCCTCAGAAAGGGCAAAAGTAACTGAGACGGAGATGGAAAGACTGAGCTCCGAGGCCCTCGGGAACAGAAGAGACAGGCCTGCTATGTTGGGCAAAGGCACCCAGAAGGGAATGGCTGGTGTTTGTCTCGCCCTGTGCCGGGACTTTAGAAGGACGGTCCCCGGATGAGTGCACCTGTGGCACAGTTGGTGGAACCCGCTGTAGGTGAGCAGCTGCCCCTGGGCTCTCCGGGACAGGCAGCCCAACAGAGGGGCCCGGCCTAGGCATGGCCAGGCACAACAGGCATCAGGTGCCTGCAGGGCCAGGTGGGCACCAGAGTCATGAGTGAGAGCCCACGGGAACATGTTCAGAACATGCCAACCTTGAGCTGCCCTTGGAGCGAGGCTGTGTCGGTTCTTCCCACATGCCAGACCTTGAAAGACATCACCAGGGCCTGGGGGAGAGATACCACCCAGCATGGCCATGCCTCTGTGACCAGTTCTGTGACCTGGACTCTCAGGAGGCTGAGGCAGCCCTGAGGACACACATGACCCAGGAGCGGGGAAGCAGGGGAGGCCTGTGAAGTTGGAGTAGTTGAGTTCACCAGTCCAGGGTGAGGAGCAGAGGGGTGTGCCAGCTGGGGCAGTGACAGGGCACAGAGGGGCCACAGCAGGCAGGGAGGGAGCATTCAGATGCTCATGGCTTAGAGGTGGTAAGACACTCAGCTGGGGGGAGAAGTGAGAGCTGGGGTGCCGGACTCTCTTGGAGGGGAATGATGTGGAAGAAGGGATCCCTGAATGCTTCCTAAAAGTTGCCTCGTAGCAGGATTAGTGGCTAAGTTCAGACTAGCGAACCTTCCCTGAGAATCTACTCTGTGACTCATGCCTAGTGCAATGTGAACAAAACTGACCACCCACAGAGGAGCCCCCCTCCCCCAGCAGGGCCTCCTCATCCCCAAAGGCCTGGTCGGCCCTGAGGCCCCATGGCTGCTAGGCCACCATCCCCACAGGGACCACGGGCCTGCCGACACCCATCACTCAGTTTCGGATGGCATCCACGGATGCTCCTCTGACCAGGGCAGGACAGGGACTATTAAGATAAGGAAACTGGGGTCTAAAGACAAAGAGGCCTTGGTCACACAGAAGTCAGCAGTGAGTCCAGAACTCCTCTTCCGGGGCTTCCAACTCAACCAGGTGGGACTCATATAAATGCTGAGGTTCTTGGTTGGGAACTTTCCCTGATGGCCAATGCAACTGACCAGGCTCGGTCCTTACAATACTGGTGCCTGCTATGTGCTAAGCCTGTGTTGCACACTGAGAGGAGGGTGGATATTAACACACATCTGACCCATCCCCAAGCCTTCTGGGGAGGGTGCAGGGGCGGAGTGAGTGCCGTGCAAGTGTAACCTGAAAGAAGCTCTGCGTCCCTCGAAGACGTGGAGGGAGGTCTGCCCCCAATCCTAATCTCCCAGCTTTAAGCCAAGGGGCTGCTGGCCCCATCTCCAGGTATTCCCCACCGCCCTCTGCCTGCTGGCTGAGCTGTGTGTGCGTGCACGCGTGTGCACGGCCCATGTGTGCACGTGCAATGAGCAGAAGCTGCTGACAAGTGCCCCAGGTGTATTTCTGGGGCCGTTAAAGCTCCGTGTTTAATGGCTGGAGCCACAGTGGTCACGGCTGTCACCGGGGATTTCACGGGCTCGTTTACATCTTTAGCTCCCTTCTTCCTAGACGACTTCATCATCCCCAGCCCCCCAGCCCCTAGGTGCGGTGGGGGAGAGGAGGTGGGGCCGGATCTGCTGAGCTCCTGCGTTGGGGTGCATAAGCTCTGGGGGTGGGGGACAGGCTGACAGAACAAGCCCGAGCAGATGGGAGGGCCAGGGTGGGGCCACCACACAGGGCCAGCAGCTGGAGGCTGGGTGGGGCCAGGACAAGCAGGAGGCCTGGTCTGGAGTTAGGAGGGCATGATGGGTGAGCTCAGGAACTCAGGGGTCAGCCAAGGGGCCCCAAAGTGGAGGTGGGAGAGCCAGAGAAGAGAGGGCTATGAGATCCTGGCTGCACTCACAGGGCACTTCCCCCCACTGCCAAAGGCTCGGAGGGGCAGAGAGGGCTGGCCCCATACAGTCTAATTGAACAGGGTTGGCTGGGTGGAGCCCCTAGGAAGCTGAGCCACTAAAGCAGGGATGTGGGGTGCAGTGCTGGCTAAGCTGGGCTCCTTCATCAGCTCATAACAGTCACTTGCCTGCAGTGCCTTTGAGCACACCCCTGTCCCTTCAGCCTTCGTGTACCTTATTAAGGGGGTGTTGAAGGCACCCCCAGTTTGCAGTGGTCAGTGCCAGGATGGAATTAGACATGTGGGCTAACCACTGAGCAAGCCTGCTTACCCTGAGGGTCACCAAGTGTTATGACAGCGGGATTGCCAAAGGTAAGCGCAGGGGGCTCCCAACCCAACTTTAGGGGTTCAGGTCAGGGAAGGCTTCAAGGAGGAGGTGATGTCAAGCTGAGACCTGCAGAGTAGAAGTTAGGCCACGTGGGGAGTGGCAGGGTGGGGGGCGGTGCCAGGCAGAGGAGAAGCCAGGTCTTCGTTTTCTAGAAACGGAGTTCTAGAAGTTTTGCCTTCCAGGCTGAGCAGCCGGGGCTTTCTCTGGGGCAGTGGGATGGCTGCCGGTGATCGGCTTTCGGGAGGAATCATCAGAGGGGCTAAGCTGCTGCCTATGAAGCCACCAGGGAAACAGGCTGAGCCCAGGCTTGGGGCCAGACTGCCTCTACCTCAGCAGTGGCCCCTTCACAACCCAAGGCGGGGCCTGTCACCAGCAGCCCCAGGAAACAGGGTGGAGGGAGACAGTCTGATGGACCTGTCACCACGGTGCCATCCCACCCAGCCAGCCCCTCACCCAGTAATCTGCTTTCACCAGAAACAGTGTCCTTCAGCTTCACCACAGCTCCCAGCTCGGAGCCAGGGAGGGCGGGCACACTGGGCTGGGAAGCTGCCTTTCTTAGCGAACAAATGTCCTTGGGCCAGGGCCGGAAACAGCTTGGCTGGAATTCAGACAGCCTAGGCTCCTGGCAGCCCTAAGCCCTGCAGTAAGGGCAAGACAGGGCTCTCACACCTTCATCCACTTGCATCCCGGGGAGTCAATCAGCATTTGAAGCAAATCCAGATTAAACTAGACTCTTGAGAACTCCTTCTGGGGGACCCCTGAGCCACTAAGGGGTCTCTAGTTACACTCTGTCTCCTTGCCAAGAAACCTGCCCCAGGGAGTTCTCCGGCTGAGGGGGACACACACAGACTGGAGAGTCAGATGTCGTTGGGTTCCCAACTCAGTTCTGCTGCTTCCTGGCTGGGTGACCTTGGACAGGTTGCTCCCCCTACCCTGAGCCTTCAGGGAACCTGATGTAAACAGTGACACCCCTGCAGCCTCCGTGTGAGGTTAGTGCAGAGGGGAATTGCAAAGCTCTCAGCCCACGGTAGGCACCTCATAAATCACAGCACCTTCTAGCACCTTTTCTGCTACCCTGCTGAGCACCAGGACACGTACTCTCTCACCCCATCTCTCCCCAAGGCCGACACTCAAACACACCTCTAGCCTGGCCCCTCTCCAGGTTCTGGTTGCTCCGTGGTGAGATGGCTTAATGTAGGGGCCAGAGCCCTGGATGAAGAGCCAGGAGATTGGGTTCTAGGCCCAGATTTGCCGCTGGCTGTGTGGCCTCGGAGAAGTCACCTCCCCTCTCTAGCTCACTATGGTCGCTCCCTTTATCCGCCCACACGTTGTTTTGCTCTCCCTCCTTTCGACCCTGCAGTAGGGCCCTGTGCATGTTCCTACCCCAATGCCATGAAATGGTCTGGTCTGGTCTGATCTGTGCTATCGGACGAACAGTCCCCTGAGGCAGGCTTTGCAGCCCCCGCAACCAGCACCCAGCACAGGTCCCCACGCTGTCAGGCCTCAGAAACCGTGGGTGGATAGAATGGATGGAGATGAGACGGTGTTCTTCTTTGCCCACATGATAGATGAGCAAAGGAGCCCAGGAGGCAGGGATAGAGGATTTGCCACGCGCTCCAGAGCCCTGGGCTGGCATTGTGGCATCAGCAACTGAGGCCGCTCAAGGGGCCGGAGCTTCCTCTGTGCAGTGCCAGCTAGAGTGGCAGCCATGGTCATGGTGTCTGGGAAGGTGGCAGCAGTGGTGCAGGTGGGGGTGGCCTCGGTGCTGTCCGTGCCCCTGGCTCCTGGAATCAGACTTTCCCAGCCATGATGGTGCCACCTACTGCCTCGGCAGCGTTCGTGAAAATCAGACAGAGATCTTGAGAGTTGCTTAGCATGTCAATACATTCAATATTGGGTATTACCAAGTCACCCTTCTGGAACTATTCCCCTGCTCTAGAGAGGTGCCACCTACTCGCACCCACACAACCCCCCACCACCTGCCCAGTTGCTGTCACCAGGCGCTCATCTCGCCCTCTCTCTCTCTCTCACACACACTCTGATGCTCTCTCCACCCTCTCCCATTCTCTGTCTTTCTAGAAAACACCAGCAAACGCCCAGAGACCTACTCCCATCTGTCGGAATGCCGATGTAGGCTCGACACCTCACCACAAGGCAGAATGATGATAGGTGATTTTTTAAGACCAGGGACGTAAAGTTCCACTTTCTGAAAACAAGCCTAAGCCTGCTTCCTCAGGGAGGACTTGGGGCTTCACGGGGAGAGGTGGGCAAAGGGCTGTGATAGATATCCCCGCTCTGTGCCAGCTATCCTGTTATTCTCCACAACCCTCAAGGACAGATGGTGGTGTCCCCGTTTTACAGATCGGGACTGCAGCTCAGAGAGGGAAAGTGACCTCCCAAAGCCACACAGCACACAGGAAGGCCTGAGGTCCAAACCAGGTCTGACTCCAGAGCGCTTTGCTGCCTCCCAGCAAATCTAGATGCTCCCTCAGCTGCTGCCTGGGAGTCCTGCCACCTGCTTCTCCTCATGGCCATAAGCTCCCAGCCTTCCCCACAAAAGTCCAAGGTGCCAGGGTGTGTGAGTGGGGCAAACCCGCCCCCATAAACCAATAACCCAGCTGTCCTCAATGCCCCACCTCCGGATGTGTCCCCTCCCCACATACTCACCTACCCCTTCCCGGCTGCCTCCTAAGTGCTTGGGCTTTGGAACAAGACAGATCTGAGTTTGAATCCCCACTATGCCACTCAGTAGCTGTGGCATCTTGGACAAGTCATCTCACCCCTCCCCCACCAACCCTCATTTATACAGAGATGATGGAGATAATAATAGAATTCACTTCAAAGGGTTGTTATTAAGATTAATACGAATAGTGAGTATTCTGTCATGTTATCCTAGATGTTGAGAGCCCTTAGAGGCTCTCCCCCACGCCTAGGAGCACCCCGAGAGGTAACGTGATTCGCCTGAAGTCACAAGGGCAGTTAGTGGCAGGCAGAATGCAGCCTCCACAGCATGTCTGGGCCAGGCCTCAGAAGGGAGCCAGGACCAAAGCAGAAAGTATCGCAGGGGGCCGGGGAAAGCCCATGTGGCAGATACGGAGCATTTGGTGTCCAGTGAGAGCACAGGTGGGCCTTGCCCTCATAGGAGGGTGGTGTGAATCCAGGAATCAAGGTAGGATTCCAACCTGAGCCAGAGCGCTGGCTCAGTGAGAGGGCTGCCGTCGGCCTGGTGGTGGCTTCCTGAGTCTGAGCCAAGCTGGAGGATGGGCATGGAGGGCGGGGGAGGGCAGCTAGAAGAGGGAATCTTGGTGGCAAAGGCTGTTTGTGGGAAGGAGTGTGGTGGGTGCATCTGGGAAAAGTGCTCACAGGGAGAGGCAGTGACTGGAAAGGTGGCAGGGTCCAGACCACCTGGGTGGGACTTTGCTGGCGTGATAACAATTTGGGTCTTTATCTAGGGACACCAAAAGAAGGCTCTGGAAGGGCTCTAATCCAGGCGAGGTGGACAGGGCTGACCATGACCTTGTGCACTGGATGGCCTTTCTGGCTGCAGTGTGGGGAGTGTCTGGAGGGGTCCAGAGAGTGTGCACAGAGGCTGCAATTCAGCCACAGAAGTGGCCCTGGTGGGAGGTGGTAGGGGCGCAGGCCAGGCCGGTAGCAGTGGAGACTGAAATTGGGCTGGAGGCATGGGTGCACCCAGGGTACATTCAGGTGGATATGTGGCTGGTGGAGCAGAACATCCAGGGACAACGTACAGGTTCCTGACCTATGTGACTAGGTGGCGGTGGTGCTGAGAGAGGACGAGGTGTGTCTGTCAGGGGTGGGGGGTGTGCAAGAGGCTGTGGAATCAATAACGGACTCTGGCGAGTGCAAGGTGAGCAGAGTGGAGGAGCGACCAGAAGATGGAGAGATGGAGACAGTAGAACAGAAGTTTGCCAGAAGGGAGGAGAGAGGGAAGAGGCAATCGGCCACCTAGAAAGTCAAGGGAGGCTTTCGTTTGGGTTTGCTGAGATGGGAAAGACTCGAACATGAAGGTCAGAGCAGCCCGGGCCTCTGCGGCCATCCCCGCCCAGCTGTCCTTTCATTCTACTCTGCCTCTTGCTAGTGGCCCCAAACCGTGGAAGTGATTGATTATGTGTAAAAAGAAGGAAGCAATTAGTCCGTGCATGCCTGTCCATTAATAAGCCTCTTACGTATTTACAACAACACCTCACATACCTTCCAACCTGAGGACAAATAGCCAGAGAGCAGCCAAGGATAAGCAGAAGAGACCTCTGGGCAGCTACACTAAACTCACATTCTTTACTCACTTAGACCTATTGACTATGACTTTACAAACAATTCTAACAAGCAGTAATTTTTTTTTTTTTAATTTAAGCCCATAATAGATTAGAAACAGAAATTTAGAAACATGATCCAAACAGCAGTGTGGGGCAAATACATCTACTCACGTCTGCGGCCCAGAAAGCACCTCTGTCTTGTACCATCTATAAGCAATAGTTTGGACTAACTCATCTCTTGATCCTTTTCCACATCAAAATCCAACAACTCTTGGTTCATAGTGACAACTCTGAAAGGACTAAATTGCATTCAGCTTAGAAAGGACTTTTTGGAGTAGGAGGGAGGGAGAATATTTTAAATTGTAAATTTAAGTTTTGGCGCCTACAGTTTCTGAAAGGTTCTCTTGCATGGAAGGGGATTTTGTAATTGCTTATTTAATTATCCACTTTCCCATCAGGCTGAAGCTGTGTGGTCAGAGTCTGTGTCATCTGTGTGACCCACCTTTGTGTTCCAGCGGGTGGCACTGGACCATAGGGGATGCCTATATATGTGTTGAATTAGAGAAGTGTCTAATAAATTAGTATTACATACCAGGCAACATTCAATCAACAAATATTTTCTTACATTTAATTTATTTTCTATTTTTTAATGTGATACTAAAATAAAATTTTTTTTTTGAGACAGAGTCTCAAGCTATTGCCCTGGGTAGAATGCTGTGGGTCATAGCTCACAGCAACCTCCAATTCTTGGGCTCAAGCGATCCTCTTGCCTCGGTTTTTCTATGTTTAGTAGAGATGGGGGTCAGGCTGGTCTCGAACCCATGACCTCAAGCTATCCATCCTCCTCAGCCTCCCAGAGGGCTAGGATTACAGGCGTGAGCCACCACGCCCAGCCTGATACTAAAATAATTTAAATTACAAATGTGGCACATGCCATATGTTTATCTGACCAAGGCTGTCTTGGACGCTTCTGCCCTGACTCCAAAGGCAAAGTACAAATTTTAAACACAGTCTCAGGGTCTAGGTGAAACGCCTGTGGAATATAACCTATTTCCTAGCTCATTTCTGGGGGGCTGTCTGAGAGCTGTGTCCCTTCGGACCTGGGAGTACTTCAAGGGCAAGGTCATATCTTATTATCTGGGAACACCAGCACAAGACCAGTGGAGTGTGAGTGCCAAGTTCCATCTATACTCTTAACAACTCAGGAAGACCGCTGGGGAAGGCATGTTACAGATGGAAAAACTGAGGCCCTAAGCAAGTGAGGAAACAACATGGGCCTCGTGTTAGGAAATCAGGCTCTTGGCTCGGCGCCTATGGCTCAACAGGCTAAGGCGCCAGCCACGTACACCTGAGCTGGCAGGTTCAAATCCAGCCCGGGCCCGCCAAACAACAATGATGGCTGTGACCAAAAAATGGCCAGGCGTTGTGGCGGACGCCTGTAGTCCCAGCTACTTGGGAGGCGAAGGCAAGAGACTCGCTTGAGCCCAGGAATTGGAGGTTGCTGTGAGCTGTGTTGCCACGGCACTCCATCCAGGGTGACAGCTTAGGGCTCTGTCTCAAAAAAAAAAAAAAAAAAACAAACTCAGGCTCTTCCTAAAATCTCTAATGACTCCATCCTTCAGCGAGGGGGGAAAAGAGAGATTTATATACAAAAGTCAGAATGCCCACCCCACCCGACCCCCGCCTCCCCACCTCACAGAGTGAACCAAGCCTGCCCTGGAATGTGGGGTGGGGGCCTCTCTGTGGGAGTCTAGGTTCTGCTCTGAGTGAGACAGCTTCAAGGCAACAAGATGTCCAGGCAGGGGTCAGGGTGCCTCAAGAATGGGCGAAGACTTAGCTATTAACCACTGCCCCTCTCCACATTCATATATGTGCCCATCTTCTGCCAAAAAGGCCTAAAATGGTCCACTGTGTGATTCGTTCTTGGTGTGAAGAGCTGCTCAGCTCCAATCCCCCTGCCTAAAATGCAGGGATGCCTTCCAACTTCAGCTCTCTCAATAGGCTTCTAAGCACGTTCGCCTCTGTGAACTCACTTAAGCTTCCCAGCAACCCTTTGAGTTGGTGGCATTATCCACAGTTTTATAATTGGAGAAACTGAGGCTCAGAAAGCTGAAGGGAATGGGAATGATCAAAAAAAAAAAAGAAAGAAAAAGAAAGGTGAAGTGAGAAGAAATACTCCTGGGAAGGTCCACACGTGATCAAGGTTTGCCTGATGCTCCCTGAAACTCCTTCCCACTCCCAGGAGGAAAAGACCTGGGTCAGGGAGTGGCTGGAAATAGAGGAAGGACAGAGCCCAGCCCTTCTGGCCTGCCCCACCCCCAGCATGCCTGCTCTGTCTAGCAAGGTCCCCATGTGCTGATGGGAGAGGCTGGATGCCGTCAAATTCACCCCTAGAGTTCAGGTCAAGCCCACTTGGCAGGTATAGCAAGCACACCTGAAGAGCAGCCCAGAAATGCAGCCGTGTCCTGTACCGCAGAAACCGCTCTACAGTGAAGCTCGTCTGGCACATCTGGCCAGCGGAGTGGGGGCCTCTTTCATGCCTTCTCATTCAGATCCCCAGTCATCCAGCACATGTTCCCTGAACACCTACTGTGCACCAGGAGGACCCAGCCAGGACCCTGTGTGGACTCTGCTCTCAAGCAGTTCAGAATCCAGTGGGGGGAGAGGAAACAAAATAAATCGCAAACATCAGGGACTCTGCTCATGGACCTCACAGAACTTCCACCCAGTCAGTCCCCTCCAGTCTCACTGTGCCTGTCTTCGAAATGGGTGAAGCTCTGCACTGCAGGGATTCAATGAGAAAACAGATACAAAGTCCCTCCTGAAGGGTGCTCAGGGAAGGACAGTGCCCATAGTGAAGCTGAGGAAGCCTTGCCTCACTCAGGGGGCCGGCTACCAGCCACCCACCTGGGCCTTCCTCCGCTGGCTGCCCTGCAGTGGCCTGACCTCAGGAGAGGATGGGAGGTGTCTTCTCCCCAAAAGGCCCCATAAGAGATGAAAACCCCTGTTTATCTAAGCACCTCTTCCTTCCCCTTGGCAGACCTGCAGGCTGCCATTTTGAAATAGGGGGTAGGGCACACCTGAGCTGGGCTAGCCTGGGAGTTTCCTAGGGGGCAGAGAGACAAATGAAAGCTGCTCTTAGTGCCCCTAGAACGTGTGGCAGAATGAATGTCTTACTTTGCTAAAGAGGATTTGGAACATGCCGCAGACTTCTGACTAGGAACCCCGCTTCATGTGCCCCAAATCCTAAGGGTTTTCTGAATCCAGAAGACTTACTGTCTTCAGTTTTCTCCCCTCCAAATGGGCAAAACCCATGTTTGGCTGGCTCCACCTGTGCGTGGGGATGGAGAGCACCAACCCCCAGCAAGGCCTCCCACACCAACAAATAGGGGTGCCAGTGAGGGCTTGTGAACATGTCCCACGTGCTGTCTGCATTCTTATGCCCCTCCTCTGACTACTCCCCTGACCCCCCAGGACTCAGTTCCCAGCCATGAACTCTTACATCTGATAAGCAATGAAGAATGGTCTAGAGTCCTGTGGGCTGAGGCCACAGGTTTGCCCAAGCACTGTTGTTATTAAAATGTTTGCATTCTCTGTTGGTGTTAAAAATCAGGAGATACTAAGTAAAGGTTCCAGATACATATATACCATTTATCTGGAAAATGCAGAAAATTGGGCTCTACTGCTATGTTGACTGGAGCTGGGTCTGTTCCCCTAACAGATTCTGTCTACCTCATGCAGGCATTTGAGTTCCTCACTTTGGGGTCCAGTCCAATCTGTTCCTCGTACCCCTCTGGTCCCTTTACAGCATCTAGTGTCTAACAGGTATCTGCTTGAATGCCTCTGGTAGCAGGAGGCTCACTACATTTGTGAGGCAGTCTTTCAGAGCTGTTAGAAAAAGTTTCTAAATGGAGTTGTCTCCTTGTTTCTGTAAGAAATAGAGATGCGGAGTAAAGAAGTGGACTTTGGAGTCAAAGAGGTCTGGATCTGAGCACCTCTCTAGCATTTAGTCAGCTATGTGACCTAAGGCAAATGACGGCCTTTCTGAGCGTCTGTTTCCTTAGCTGCACCTCCCCTGCAGGGCTGTGTGAAGCTTAAACAGGAGCAAAGCACATAAAACAGAATCCGACTCACAGCACATAATCCCCAAATGGCCTTCCTCACCCTGTATAACCTCCAGCCCTGGGTCCACTCACCCTATATAACCACCAGCCCTGGGTCCAACTCTTCCTCCAGTGACCACAGGAGCTGGCAGCAAAGGCAGAGGGAGCAGAACAGTGGTCTGTGTCAGTCCGAAGCCAGAGGCAGAGTCAGGGATGTGCCCCAGTGGGCACCCATACTCAGGAGCCACCTCCAGGAGGCCACAGGTCTCTTACTTGCTTCCCAGACTGACTCTTTGACCCACCAGATACAATGGGGCTTAAGCGTGTCAGGGCAGGCCTCAGGAAGGAGGCCACCTCAGGATGAGACTTATTCCCAGGGATGGGACTGGAGGCAGGGAAGAGGGAAGAATATGATCATCCTTGCTGAAGAACCGATGCCATTATCAGCCACATGCGTGCCCAGCAGCCTGCGAGGTGCTTTGCCTGGGCCCTTTCATTTAATGCTCACGACCAACCTAGGACATAGGGGCCATTATCCCTGTTTACAGACATAGAAGTCAAGGCTCAGAGAGGTTAAGAAACTTGCCCAAGGCCACCCAGCTAGGATTCAACTCCTTCTCTCTCCAGTCCCTGAGCCTGCACTCATGACCACTGCAGGCTTCCTCAACTCTGGCTGGCCTCTCCAAGCCCAGGGTTATTTTAGGGGACAGGAGCGCGGGGAGGTTTGTTTCGTTTTTGTTTTTTACCTAAAAGTGCCCCTGAGTTGGTCTCTGTGCCTCAGTTCTTGAACTAGTGTGTGGGCAAGCCAACGTGTCACCATGGGAGGCACTGTGTGTGTCCGAGGATCATGCATGTAAGAATGAGTGCGCCGGTGGATGCCCGGCCCGTGTGTGTCCACATGGGGAATCCCAGGGTGGGTCTCCCCGAGTCTCCGGCACTCCTGCCCGGCTCCCTGCGCGGGGCTCCGAGGCCACGTGTGGGCCGTAGGGCGCAGGGCGCGCCGCCCCCGAGGGTGCGAGAGGCTGTGAGTGTGAGCGTGCGCACGTGCGGCGGTGTCCGCGGACCGGGTGTCCGCGGTGCGGGCTCCGTGTCCCCCCCGCCTCGGTGCTGATTGGCTCGGCGCCGTGACGGGCCGGCCCCCGCCCGGGGCGGCGGCGGCGGCGGCGGCGGCGGGCGCGGGTGCCCGCGTGTGCGCTGTGTGCCGGCGTGTGCGCCGGGGAGTGCGCCCAGCCGCCGGGTGTGCGGGAGAGCGAGGGAGCGCGCCGACGCGCGGGCCGCCGCGGCCGAGCCCGGGGTGCGCGGCGCCCCCGCCCTCCCGGCCCGGCCATGGCCCCCGCCCGGGGCCACCTGCCCCCCGCGCTCTGGGTCGTCACGGCCGCGGCGGCGGCGGCCACCTGCGTGTCCGCGGCGCGCGGCGAAGGTGAGCAGCGGCGGCGGGGCGGGGGTGGCCGAGGGGCGCGGCGCGCGCCGCCTGCGGCTCAACTTCCTTTGCCACGACCCTGAGCTCCAAGCAGCAAGATCCCTCGGCCTGGGGGTGCAGGGGTGGCACCTGGGAGAGATCTGGGGTTAAGGGGCAAAGTGATGGAGATGGGGACCTGAGGGCTTGAGGAAGAGGGACAGAGGCACAGGGGATTGGGGGACAGAGGGAAAGGACAGGGGACAGGCAACTGAGGGGTGGACACTGGGGATGAGAGGACAGGACTGGACAGAGACAAGAGAAGAGGCGTGGAAGAGAAAGGGGACAGTAAGGCAGACAGGGGATGGAGATGGGGACAGAGGACAGAGCAGTGTGGCAGGCACTGGGGGACAGAGGGACACAAGCATGGGGGACAAGGTTCTAAGGGTTGAAGAAAAAGGGGGTGTGGGATGGCATTAGGAGAGAGGGAGACAGAAACCAGGTCCGGAGAGCAGAGACCGGCAGGGCTGGGAGGGGACAGGAAAGAGGGGCAGGGTTGAGAATCTGGGGACAGGAGCAGCCAAGGGCCAGAGGCTGATGACTAGGGGAGTCAGGGACAGCAGGGAAACCCCAGCTGGAGAAGAGGCAGCTTTGGGGGGCAGGAGTGGTCTTGGGAGAAAGGGCCAGTGAGGAGAGGGCTCGGGGTACAGAGAGGCTGAGGCAGGCAGGACGCTGGTCAGGGTGGCTGGGCACTTGGGGTGGCCCCGGGGAAAGGGAGCGGGAGTAGGGTAGGGACGGGGGTGTGGACTGAGGAGTTGGGACCCAAAGGGTCTGGGGAGTGACTTTTGATGGAAGAGTGGGGGGAGGGATAAGGAAAGCTGAGAAGGAGCTCCCAGGGCCTCCTGACGATACACACACCCCTCAGCTCGCTGGACACTCCAGGGCCAGCCCAGGATGCTACCCTGGTCCAGCTCCTCACACCCCAGTTCCTTCCCTGGACCTCCTCTGTCCTCACAGTGCTGGCCCAAGGAAGCCAGGCCTAGAGCGCTGTGCAGGCTCCCTTGATGTCAGGGGTGCAGAGCAGGGCTCTCCCCCGGCAGGATGAACATTCGGGCGTGAGCTCTGGAGCCTGTGGCACTCTTCCACGCTCAGACAGAGCACAGATCCGCCCCCGCACACACAGCTCACTGAGATCCCACCCTACCCACAGGCGCACACACATACTCATCAGAACTCACACCCAGGCCTGCAGAGACTCATGCATGGACAGTGCCCCAGGCCCCCACATAACAGCACAGTCACACTTGCAGAAAGGCAACCAACACACATGTATACAAGCACACAGGTGCACACACATGTAAAACCCACATATGCTTATATACATCACACCACGTATATAAGGAGCCCCTCTCACTTTCATTCATGCCCAGCAGGGAGCAGGGGCCATGCACGGGGGCTGAGAGGTGAGACAGCAGGCAGAGCAGGCTGGCTGGGGTGGGTGGGGGTAAGGTGCAGGCTCCTGGGACACCAGAAGAGACCTGGTGTGGGGGTGCTGGGTGTGTAGGGAAGAGGGCAGGAAGGGCCTCAGACCTTCAGAACTGTGCCTAAGAAGATAGGGTGTGGATAGAGAAGAGGGCAGGAGGCTGAGAGGCCCACATCAAGGGCATTGGGTGGTGCACCCCAACTTCTTGCCTTATCTCTCTTTGGGGAGGAGCCAGCACCCTCTGGAGTCACTGTCTGGCAAACCTCACAGCCCCTTGAAGAGGGAAACGTGGAGCAGGTTCTCATGCTGGGGACAGATTATGGGCCTGGGAGAGAGGACATGTCTGGGGAAGGGCATAAGCTGGGAGAGAGTCAAGGTCTGGAATGAGAGGCAGGTGGGGGTCTGTCCAGGGTGGAGGGAGGCAATGTTCAAGGGCCAGAGGCCATGGGCCATGTGATTAATGCAGCAGGGTGTCTACAGCCAGGCACTTACCATGAGGGTCACACAGCCGTGGGGTGGAGTCCTGGGGCCTGTGTTCCACGTGGGACATCCAGGGGTCCTTTCCAGCCTCATCCCTGGGCTGGTATAGAACAACCAGAACCTGTTAAGGAGACTGTCTGCTGTCAAGGATGGAACTCTGTTCCCAACTGAGGTCCAGAAAAGGTTAATATGCCTTTGCCTGGCCAGGTACCCCTCGCCAGGTCTCTCACACTGGTCCTGCTGGGAAGGGCCCTGCACCTACAGAGATGCCCCTGAGCCCTGGCAGGCCCCGGGGCACATATCACTCCCTTGTGTGGATTATCCTCCACTTTGGGGTGATCTCCAAGTCATTCAGATCCTGGCTGACATCCCCTGGCCACCCTGAATTCTCCAGCCTCACCATCATGCGCTGAGTCCTCAGGGAATGTAAATCAATTTAAGTATTAGTCTCAGCGAAATGGAATGGGGGAAGGTGATGGTGCTGGAGAAAAAAAGAAATCGCATAATGCCTTCCACAGTCGAACAGGAACAGCTTAGGAATTATCTGCGCTTCTCAGAGCAGGGGAGAGACCCATTTGATCCCCCCAGAACAGCCCAGGCAGATAAGCCTAAGAGGGATGGACATCTTTCAGGTAAGGCAACTGAGGCACAGACAGGTTAAGTGATTGACTTCATTGAAGGATCCCAAGAGACCTTGAATCCAATCCTCCCATTTTGCAAGTGGAGACAGGCCCAGAAAGGGGAACTGGCTTCCCAGTGCAGGTGCAAGAGGCCAAGAGCGGCCAGCTGTGGTGACCATAAGGATCTCCAAATCCAAGGGGACTAAGGCCCAGGCTGCGCGGCCTGATGCTGGGATCCCTCTTCTGCCCTGATCAGACCTCCTGTGGGCCTGGCTTCCCTTGAAAGACACCCTGTATTCCCACCCATACAAGGGGCCACGAGGTAGATAGGGAAGGTAGAGATGGGGATGGGGGGGTGGGAGAGGAGGGAGGAATAGAGAAGGGTCTGGAAGGAATTAGAACAGCCCTGGAATCTTACAGCCCTTCCTGAATCCGCTAGCATTGACTTTTGACTTAGCTTTGGATTATCTGAGCCCCCTGGCTGGCTGACTAAGAATCAGCTGCAAGTGTGGCAGGGTTCCCAGAGGAAGGATGGGCCGGGAGAGTGGGGTCTGCAGGCCCTAAAGTCAGGGCGTTCCAGGGGGAGAAATCTAAGCAGTGGACATTCCACGGGTTGCTCCAGGGCAGGGGCAGGTCTGAGCTGCATCCAGGCCACGTCATAAGAAGGGGTGCACCAGCCCCGAGACTGGTGTCTGAGATGCAGGGTGGGGTAGGGGAACCTATAGGTGGCCTGTCCCCAAACTCAGCCCCTCTGGTCTGGGGGAAACTGCAGTGCGGCCCCCCTCCCCCTCCCACCAGCCAGCAGGAGGAGAGAGCTCGGCTGACCCAGTTTTCTCTACATTGCCTGAGAGGGAAGGAGGGAGGGAGGCGGGAAGCCTTCCTCTCTCTGCCCATGCCCCTGGCGTGGGGCTGGCTCAGGGAGGGGGGAGATCCCTGTGTGGACATTGCTCCATCCCCTGAGCCACATGGCCCCTGGGGACCCAGGGAGGAGGCCCCCTCTCTGGTTCTGCCAGCCCCTCTCCAGCCGGCTCCTCCGGGGTCCCTGACAGTGGGTTGGGAGGGTGAGAGGCAGAAGAAAATCAGCAAATAAGAGCATCCTCACTCCAACATTTCCTGAGGACACTTGTCTCCAGCTTTGAGGGGCAGGCTCTGAGCTATGCAAATCTCAGGCAGAAGGACACTCAGCCTCCCTATGAGAAAGTTCCAGGAGGGCTCCGTCTTTAACCCCCTGTGCCCTGCCCACACCTGGTGATTGGGGTAGTTGGAAGCCTGTTGTTGGCTAAGAGAGGAGGTTCATGGAAGAAAGGGTGAAATGGACTGTGGAGCCTCTCATACAGCTATCCCCAGCTAGATCGAAAGGAAGCAGGGGCCCAGAAAGGGGAAAGGACTTACAGAAGGACTTGCAGAACTGCAATTGCATCCTCAGGTTCTAAAGAGTAAGTAAGGGGTGGCCACGGAGACAGGACAAGGGCAGGGGGGGCGGGAAGGCTACTAAGGGAAGTAGCATTGGTGAGGACAGGCTCTGGACTGGCCATCAGCTCCGGGCTTTTCGGTTGGCCTCTTAACCCTCATCCCACCCTTAGGGATGACCCCAAAGGCAGGCTGTTTCTCTGACATGTTGGGGGGCTGCACAGGGTCCCCTTTCCATGGGGCCTTACTTATAATACACTTGCCTTTTGGACAGTGCTCTTTCCCCACTGCGGTGACTATTCAGAGTTCTGTTTCTCAGGCCAGGCTGAGCATACAGGGGTGGTGGTTTTGTCTGGTTGCCACAGCCGATGCTCTGAATGCCACCCCTGACAGCTACACCTTTGGGGACCCAGACAAGTGTCTGGGCTTCTCTGTGGTTGGTTCTTTTTTGTGTGGGTGTTTTTTTTTTTTTTTTTTTTTGGCCAGGGCTGGGTTTGAACCCGCCACCTCCAGCATATGGAGCTGGCGCCCTACTCCTTTGAGCCACAGGCGCCGCCCTGTGGTTGGTTCTTTCATCTATAAGCAGAGATAATAATTACTACTTCTCCTCTTGCAGATAATGATTACTACTTCTCAGCACGTAGTAGGTGATCACTCAGAGGCAGCTCTCCCTCCTCTAACCCCACCCCACCCTACATGTGCTCAGAGGACCTGTTAGATGCCAGGCACCACCCTGGGGACACTGAGGATTATACAGACGGGCCCAGTTCTCAGATGGGAGGCGTGACTTCACAGCATGAACACTCGAATGCCATTATATCGCATGAGTGAAACAAGGATCAGGCCCTCCTAGCAGAAGCCCTGTGAGGCAGGAGCCACTGTCATTCCACATATATCACGGAGGAGAAAGCTGAGGCTCAGGGTTTTGAAGGGCCTTGCCCATGGACATACAGCTTCTAAGTGGGAAAGCTAGGATTCTGATGTGGACCTGCCAGACTCCTGTGCCACCCCCCCCCCCCTCAACAATCCCACTGCACTACCGACCACTTGGTCAACTTGTATTCTGGGAGTTTAGAAGATAGATTTTTGGCCACAATGGTGAACAAAAGAGGGAAGAGAGAGAATGTGAACTGGTCTTCAAGGATAGGGGAAGCGAGAAAGGGTGTCCAGGCAGAGGGAACGTGTGCACAAAGACATGGAGCTGTGTGTCAGGGGCTGAGAGTGGCCTGGCATGGCTGGGGAGAGGCTCACAGGGGCCTGATGTCCTCTTGTCTCTGTTTTACAGTGAATTTGCTGGACACATCGACCATCCACGGAGACTGGGGCTGGCTCACGTATCCGGCACATGGGGTAAGTGATGGGCAATGGGGACAGTGTCATCGTGAGCAGAGAGAGGCTGTGACTCAGATCAAAAGGAAGCAGAGTCCCAGAGAGGTAAAGAAACTTACCCAAGGACACATAGAAGTTGGAAGCTTCTATGGCAGCTGATTTCTTATCAGTTTGGTGCACGTAGACCCCTGGAATTACTGACCAGCCCTGACTTACAATGTACCAAGACTGGGTCTAGGACAGCCTGGGACACAGTGACATCGAGGAAGGCCAGGCCTTCCTGCCTTCTGGACTGGTCCCCTCTTTTAACACCCTTCCCTCACTGGGAGCTGCTCCAGCCCCTGCAGCCCCTGCCAGTCTCTCTTCATTGTCAGAACCACCTGGGTGGCATTGCCAGCCCCTACTCTGGCCAAGCTCCCAGGCACATCTGGCCTTCAAGGTGACTCTGGGCTCAGCCCACAAGGTCCCTGTGAGCTGTGTACTCACAGATGATGCCCCCCGCAGCCTCCTCGTTGCTGCATCTGCCCAGTCCCCCTCTGGGGACTGAATCCTATAAGGTGGGGCAGCAGAGTAAAAGTGAGCCCCTGGGCCCAGCAGGATCCCACCCTTGTCTTTGATGAGCTGGGTGTTCCTGGGTCACCACATCACCTTCCCAAGTCTCAGTTGCCCAGTCTGTAGAAAGGTACAAGCAGCTGATGACCTCTTCGGGTTTTGTGGCAGGGGTGGCATCGTGCCCCACACATGGTGAGGCCTCGATAGATGTGGGCTTTATAATGATCATTAGCATCATTATTAGTGTATATCACTCACATGGTTACCTAGTGTAAATCTCCCCCCATCATCGTGCTCAGATGGTGAGCACACACTCACACTCACCCACCACAGACATGAGCACATCATGCACACCCCTCTTCTTTCACGAACACTTCAGCTTCCAGGGCTCTGGGGACAGAGAGATAATAATGTTAATAATGATGAAGGTAATGACACCAAGAGCTAACCAGAAAGAGAGCCTTTCTTGACTTTGGAGTAGGATTTTTATCTGGGCTGTTTGTGGCCTCTGGATAGAGGTCCAAACACCCTAGTTCTCTCTCTGGGGTTCTTGTCACTGGGCAGAAGTGAGCTGAATCTGCTGTCACCATTCATCCTGCATGGGGCTTCGGGGAGCTAGGGGTCAGGCCACGTGGCCCTGACTGTGTAGGCCTGAGACCGGGGGAGCCCACACCTCCTGGGCCAGTGCTGCAGCCTAAGCATTTCATCCCTGCCCGAGGATGGAGGCCAGGTCCTCCGGTGTCCCTTAACCTCCCTGGACCCCGTTCTCCCCCTCTGTGAAACACTCTTCAGTGTGGCTGTCACCCCCAGGTGAGCGTGGGTGTGGAATGGCTTTGGGGAAGTGAGCCGGCCCAGCCTGTGGCAGAGGCTGACCCAGGAGGAGGTCAGGCTTGGGGCTCATGAGGTTGGTTCCATGCCGCCTGCCCAGCTGTTGGCTGAGGTGGCATTCCCTGAGTCCCAGCAGCAGGAAGGACACATCTAGCCCCAGGTTGGCTCTGGAGTGTCTCTGTCCCACTAAGAGCCTCGGACTTGGTGTTTAGAATAACAAAGAGTCATCAGGGGTTTGAGGATCATGGCTGGGCATGTTTTTTGGATGGTCACACTGGTGATCTAAGGTTCTTTTTTTTGCAGGGCACTGTACAGCATAACTCAGCATTCTCTTATTTTGTTTGAAAGTTAGAACCAAATAACTGATATTCACATAACTCTTACCAGTTCACAAATATCATCTCATTTAATCCTCACAACGAATCCTTCAAGGTGGGTACAGCCACCCCATTTCACAGGTGAGGAAACTGAGGCTCAGACAGGTTCCAAGTGATGGCAAGCTGAGACTCGAACTCAGGTCTCTCTGGGCCTGGAGTCCACATTGCATCCCTGATGCCACGTTATTAATGCAGGTGGGGAGGCCTACCCTGTGCCCTCACTGTGATGGGTGGGAGGCAATCCTGCATTGTCTGCTGAGCCAGGGACCACCCCCATCTTTATAGGGCCTGGAGATTGACTTGCCCAGACAGGAAAGAAGGCTGGAGGGAAATGCCTGGGTCCCCAACTCTCTAGACCTTGAAGCCAGGCCAGGCTGGCAGGTGAAATGTGCAGATTCCCACATCCAAGAAATCTGTGGAGGGGCCTGGGAATCTTCTGCTTAATAAGTTTGAGGTTCTGTCCACTCCTCTGATTCTGGAGTCTGTTCAGTAGCCTGGGGACAAGGGCTATGCGAGGCTGTCCACAACATCAGATATGTTACTCAATCGAAGGACACAGTGCTGGGTCCTGAAGGGATGGTGCTTTGCCTCCTCTGGCCAGTGTGATTGGCACAGGTCACTCACCTGGCCTCTACCTCCTCGTTTATAACACAGGAGTGAGCATAGAACACTCATTGTGCAGTTGCCATCAGCAGGGTGGTCCATCAGAGGGCATTTAGCAATGAGAAACTGGAATCTCTGAGAGGCTGAACAATTCCACTAAGGTTGAGGGAGGTCTGGTCCAGAACCCCTGCTCTTTACCAGGCTGTGCCCCCTCCCCTGTTCCTGGGAACCTCTACATGCTGAGATATGCTCTGCCTCCCCTGGAGAATCACCATCTTCTAAGCTAAGAGGGCATATTGTTCATTTCCATAGACTCACTTCATCCTTGCCACCACTAAGAATAGATGGGAGAAGCTGGCATTAGCTGCCCATTTTACAGATGAGAAGCCCAAGGCACAGAGAGGGAATGTGACATCCCTGGGGCCGCATAGCTAGTTAGCCACATTCTGATCTGGGAAGAGAACAGAGTTGGGGAGCAGTGTGTCAGGGTCAGTTTCTGGGGCTTGAGTGGCAGCTGGGGTGGGAGTGGCACTCAGGGCTGGGTAGGGTGCCCCAGGCAGAGAACAGGGCTGATTCTGCCCCTGCTCCAAGCCTCCAGGAACCTGTCCACTCCAGGCACCTACAGTAGCTCCTATGGCTGGCAGGGCTAGGCTGGGCCGTTGGCATCAGTACGGCAGCTGGAGTGGACCCAGCTCAAGCTGATTAATTTATCCGGGTCCCTGGCAGGAAACAGACAGGGAGCAGCTGGCTGGCTCTTTGGTGCTCCATTAATTGTGACAATGACTTTAGCCCCAGATGTGATGCAGTGCTGCCTCTGGCTGCAGAGTTGGGGGTGGGGGATCAGGAAGCACAAATTCTCTCAGGTGAAGCTGGCACTCCCTGTGGCCCCTTAGGAGCAGGACATCTTCCCCTTTGGTCTCTGGAGGTGGGCAAAGTGGGCTGTGAAGACATCGGCAGTTCAGCTCCATATTAATCCTATTCGTCAAGTGCCTTCCCGTGTCAGGCTGAACTAAGCACTTTGCAGGCATTTCCTCACTGTCTCCTCTCAAGCTTTGCTGAGGTGGAGCCTCTCTGAGCCCCACTTTACAGATGTGGGCATTGAGGGTCAAGATGAGGTCAGGCGGTGGGGCAGGAAAAGACTTGGGATGCCCATGGCCTCCACTCTAGTGTTTGTGGAGTAAGCTCCAGTCCCCAAGGATTCTCAGAGCATTATCGGGGTCATCAGCCCCCTCCCCCTTTAATCAATAGGAACTCTAGTTCAAGGACAGTTGCACATGGAGGCCCAATAGAGATGAAGGTCAAAGCGTTGCATGCTCCAGGACAGGGACCGGGAGTTCAACCCTTCCCTCTGCGCTCATCCCCCAGCTCCTCCTTGGAGCCCTCAGGAGTCACTGAACTCAGCCCAACAGTATTCACCCCTGCAAGAGGATCCCGCCTCATTCCAGTGCCAGGCCTGCAAGTGAACTTGGAGACGTCACATCGGGAGGTCTGAGGAGGGCCCTGGGAGTCTTGTCCCTCTGGATTCCTGCTCCCTTTGCTGCATCGACCTCCACTGCCTGGCCTGTGGCCTGGGGGCACTTAAGGGCAAGGAGTGTATCCGGCATATCTCTCTCTTATTCTGGTAAAATCCACGGAACATCGAATGTACCAGCCTAACCCTTTTAAAGTGTGTAGTTCAGCATCACGTGCATTCACATTGCTGTGTGACCATCACCACTGTCTATCCCCAGGATTCTTTTCATCTTTTCAAAACGGAAACTCTTGAAACCATTCTGCTTTCTGTCTCTAAGAATCTGACTATTCTAAGTAACTTATATAGGTGGAATCTCACACTATGAGCCCTTACGTGTGTGGCTTGTTTCACTTCGTGTCTTCAAGCTTCCTCTGTGTAGTGGCATGTGTCAGAATCTCCTTCCTTCCTAAGGCTGGATAATACTCCAGTGTATGGCTAGACCACATTTTGTTGATCCATTCATCCACTGAAGGACACTTGGATTGCATCCACATTTTAGCTATTGTGGATAATGCTGCTGCGAACACAGAGGTACAAATTTCTCTTTGAGAAACTGCTTTCAATTGTTTGGAATAGATATACACATTTATATATGTATTTATTTATTTATACCTAGAAATGGAATTGCTGGATCATATGGTCATTCCATTTTTAGTTTTTTGCAGAACCACCATACTGTTTTCCACAGCAGGCACACCATTTTACATCCCCACCAGTGATGCACAAGGGTTCCAGTATCCACATCCTTATCAACACCTATTATTTTTTCTGTTTTTTTCTTTTTTATAGTAGGCATCCTAATGGGTCTAGAGTGATATTTCATTGTGATCTAGATTTGTATTTCTCTGATGATTAATGACATTGAGCATCTTTTCATGAGCTATTTGGACAACTTCTTTGGAGAAACATCTATTCAAGTCCCTTGCCTGCTTTTTAACTGGGCTGTTTGTTTTTTGTTATTGAGTTGTAGGCATTCTTTATGTATGCCAGATATTAGTCCCTTATCAGATATATTATTTACAAATATTTTTTCCCGTTTTCTTCCCTGAAGAGACAGGGAAGAGGGCTTTCTCTTCCCTCTGCTGAGCATGTCTGGTTTATGTCTGAATCACCTGTGCCTGGCCAGCAACCAGCACAGAAGTAGTAATACTCCACTTTCCTGAATCCTGGCCCTCCCTCTGAAGGCACCCAGGCCTGCCTATGATGTCCCGCCTTTGGGTGGAGGGCAAGGGAACCTCGAGAACAGTGGGGCAGAGAGAGTCAGTCTATCAGCCAGTCCCTGGACAAGCACCAGCCGGAGGAGCTGCTGGAGGATGTGTGTGGGGGGGGTGGGGGGAGGACATGGTCTGGTTCATTTATTGCACAGTAAGATGCCTCCTGCAGCAGACATGGAAAGTGGATTTGCTGACTTCCCCGAGCAAGTCACCACACTCTAGGAATGATAGGAGTAGCTGGACAGAGATGGGGTCGGAGCTTTGCCATCAATCAGACCTGAGTTCCAATCTGCTCCTTCACTGGTTAGCTAGCCACAGTGACCCCAGACAAATGGCTCCCATGTCTGAGCCTCTTATTTCTGCATCTGTAAAAAGTCAGTAAATGACACTTCCCCAGAAGGATGATGGTTTTCTGTGAGATCAGGACTGCAGGGTACCTGGCATCTGTCAGCTCTGACAATCCACCAGAAGGTCAGCTCTTTCTTTCGGGGATCCCACCCATAGTACACGCGGCTTGTGGCAGGGTCACTGGCAAAAGAGGACCAGGTGCTGACTCTGCACTAGCCGGCAGTGTTCTCTGTACCCACAGTGGGACTCCATCAACGAGGTGGACGAGTCCTTCCAGCCCATCCACACGTACCAGGTTTGCAACGTCATGAGCCCCAACCAGAACAACTGGCTGCGCACGAGCTGGGTGCCCCGGGACGGCGCGCGGCGCGTCTACGCCGAGATCAAATTCACCCTGCGCGACTGCAACAGCATGCCGGGCGTGCTGGGCACCTGCAAGGAGACCTTCAACCTCTACTACCTGGAGTCGGACCGCGACCTGGGCGCCAGCACACAAGAAAGCCAGTTCCTCAAAATCGACACCATAGCGGCCGACGAGAGCTTCACCGGCGCCGACCTGGGCGTGCGGCGTCTCAAGCTCAACACCGAGGTGCGCGGCGTGGGGCCCCTCAGCAAGCGCGGCTTCTACTTGGCCTTCCAGGACATCGGCGCCTGCCTCGCCATCCTCTCTCTGCGCATCTACTACAAGAAGTGCCCCGCCATGGTGCGGAATCTGGCCGCCTTCTCGGAGGCGGTGACGGGGGCCGACTCGTCCTCGCTGGTGGAGGTGCGGGGGCAGTGCGTGCGGCACTCGGAGGAGCGTGACACGCCCAAGATGTACTGCAGCGCCGAGGGCGAGTGGCTGGTGCCCATTGGCAAGTGCGTGTGCAGCGCCGGCTACGAGGAGCGGCGCGATGCCTGTGTGGGTGAGCGCGGCGGCCCGGGCTGGGCTGCGGGGGCAGGGAAGACGTCAGCGTCCCGGGCGGGTGTCTGGGTGGTGGGGAAGATGGGGAAAGCCCAGTGTTCCAGCGTCAGTAGATACGCCTGGCCACCTGTGTGCTGGGGGGTGGGGTGGGAGGACGAAGGGGGAAGGGAGAAGAGCGGGGAAAGCCACAGCCAGGTGGTGCCCTCCGTTGAGGGGTACCCCTAAAGGTCCCTGTGTGATTGGGCCGTGCTATGACTTCAGGCCTGGGTGCAGGAACAATACGGTGGGCTAACTCATGTCTGGCGTTGTTCTAGGCATTTTGCATGTATTAACTCATTTCATCCCCACCTCTAGCCTATGAAATAGAGACGGTTATTATTCTGGTTTTATAGATGAGGAGACTGAGGCGCAACTTGCCCAAGGTCACACAGCTAGATAGTGGCAGAGCTGTGATTTGAGCCCAGAAGTCCGACTCCAGAGTCACTGCTCTAAACTGCTAAATTTCTAATGTGTAGGGTCAAGGGAGTGGACCCAGGGCCTGGGAGAATAGTATAGTGTGTGGGCAGGGGCACCCAGAGAGCACAGTCTGGCTTGGTCTGTCACCCGACCCTGAACCAGGCTGCCTGTGTTCACAGGGTCTTATCCAGGGGCCTGTGGAATGTGTGTGTGTGGTCAGGGTTGCAGCCGGGCGTCCTGAGAGCAGGGAACGCTGGGAGAGCTCGTGTGTAAAGACAGCTGGTGCCCAGCTGTTACTGGTTTCGGCCTGGTTTCTCTCTGACCTTCCTTGGTCTCCCCAGCAACTACACACATGGCAGTTCAGCCATCCGGGGCACAGTGACACCTGGTTGTTGAGACCGTCGCTTCCCCAGGGCTGAGGAGGAGAAGGGGAGGGAGTTGTTCCTACACAAGGATCAGAGAGACCAGGGTTTGTCCCCAGACACCCTCAATAAAAACTGGAACCGGGACCTTATGTTGGATGTTGGGAATACCCTCCTAGCCCTTTGTTGCTACCACACAGGCCTTGGGGCCACAATGAGGGGGACTTTGAGTCCTCAGCACCCACCTCTTGGCCTCTGGCAGGCAGGAAAAGCCCCTCAGTGCTGTCAGGACTGAGCAGGGCACAGGCTGACGGTTTCTCAAGTGGCATGCATGTAGGGACCCTCTAGCAGAGGCACTGTCTTGCCCAGAGATCTCTGGGACCAGGAACATCCTCCTAGCCACCAGGTCCTTCCCAGCCCTTCCTGGAGACTCTCAGGTTTTCTTAAGAGATCTTTCTTTATACCCCAACTGCTATGAGTCTTCACCTGTCCTGCATCCTCACCCCAGATCACCTTCTGTGACATTTGCTCGTTTCTGGCTTTGTTCTGCCCTCTGTAGCCCGCTTTGGCAGACTCTCCCAGCCACCAGCCTCCTGAGGCTCCTGAACAGACATCTCTGTGCTTCTCAGCTTTCTGCTGGGGAAGAACAATGACAAACCCTCCTATTGCTGTCACAGCTTACAAGGGGGTGTCCCCTACACACGTTCATTTTTCGCTCATTGTAGCAAGGCAGTTCCATTTTATAGACAGGGTCACTGAGGCACCGAGGTAGTGTCACCTGCTTCGGTCTCATAGCTGGTGAGAGGTGGACCAGCTGGGACCTGCAGGCAGGCGAGTCGGTGCTGTTCTGAGCCTCGCCCTGCTCCACCCTGGATACTTTCTGCTCCAGAGCTTCTCCCAGCACCGATCATCCTGATAGGGATAATAAAGTACCTTAGTGACAATTTTCCAAGTGTTTGCCATGTGCCAGGCATTTTAATAAGTGCTGCTTACATGTTATATCGGTGTTTCATTCTTTTGAGCACCTGCTGTGTCCCAGGCACCAGAGATAGAGGCACATGGGGCCTCTGCCTTTGGGGAGTTCACATAGTTTTACACCCTTACAACAGTCCTCTAAGCAAGGTACTATAGCCCCATTTTACAGGTGAGAAAAACTGAGGCCCCTCCACTTCATTAACAGATAGGGATCTGATCCCAGGTTACCTGATTCCAGAGCCCTGAATTACTTCCTCTGTCCATAAAACCCTCTTTAAAGCCCCACTTCCCTGCTTCCTAGGGTGACAGCCCAACACTAGTAACTGGCACAGTTGTAAGCCATAGTGGTTGGGCTGGCCAACACATACCCACTCAGTGCCAGTCTCTGCCCCCAACTCAGGATTTAGTCATTGAACACAAACACAGATGAGCCAGTTATTTGTCCCCTGTGTGGTGAGACATACCTGCCTAAAGAATGTAGACTTGCCACCCTGGCTTTGGGCTCAGGCCTTCTAGAGGCCTTGGGCCGTGCTCCAGTCTTCTTCTTTGGCAGAGATGGGAAGTGGAGCCCAGAGAGGAAACATGTCTTGGCCAAGGTTCCCCAGCATGTCAAGGACAGGGCTCTTCGGAAAAGCCCCAGACATGAGCAGCTGGATCTCCCGGGACTAGGGGTGGCTGAGGACACCCCCATTTCCTGGTACTGTTGGCACATTTAATAAAAAATAATAAAGAAAAGCCAAACAGGGTCAGGGAATTGCAGCATATTTTGAATTTTACATTTGAATCATAATACAACATAATTATGCCAGTTGCGAGATAATTACAGGTTTTATAAAAAAAATATTAATCCATACTACACTGCAGACAGTGAGACTTGGGAATGGAGGGCCAGTTTTAAGTCGCACAAGGGAAGACAGTTCTCATTCCTTTTGGTGGGCTTCTGTCACTGTGTAACCTCATTTGGGAAGAACAGCATAGGTCCTAAATGAGAGCCTGCCGTGCCCTCCTTGGAGGGCAGCCACACAGGAGCTGGGCGCACAGTGGGGTGCCTGACCTGGGCTACTCGAGAGGTCCTTTCTAACTTGCTGCCACCCCTGCCCAACCTGAGGCCCGTGGGACCACCCACCCAGTTTGGGGACCTCTTGTTCCCTGTTGAGCAAATTCTCTCTGAGTGAATAATTGAGCAGAGGAAGAGCTGGGGGAGGGGATCCCAGTATGCCCAGCCCTAAGCCCCTTCCTTCTCATGGTAGGAGAAGGGGTCTGGAGCCTGAGGCCTGCAACACTGGCCAGGTCCCCATCACCAGCCACCCTCCCCACCTTGGGTTTCCTGTCTGGCTGTTTTCACCTTTAGAAGTTCCCCCTCAGAAGTCGGCAGGGCAGTGGTTGATTTTACAAAAGACAATATAGCCGAGGGGAAGAAGGGACCTACCTGATCACACAACTCTTTAGAGGCCTTAGGTAGATTGCATTTAGACCTGAGAGATGCATAGAATGATGTCAGAGCTGGGTGGAGCTAGTCCAGCTCACCAGGGGGGAAATGGAGGCCCAGAGAGGTAAAGTGACTGGCCCAAGGGCACACAGCAAGGAGCACTCGATAGCATCTCAGAGCTCTCAATCTTCAACCAGAAAGCTTCCTACACTACACAGCTCCTGACCCACTGACCTCCCCCAACACTGGGCTCTACTTCCTTCCCCCTCCCAGACGCTCCAGAAAGGGGAGGGACCCTCTCGGAGTATCACCCAATGGAGAAGCAGCCCAGAGCCTGAAATCCTGGTTGCTATCCTTCCTGTCACCTGGCCGCAGTATATAAATCACCCTCCATGGCCCTAATCATCTTTCTATAAATATCAGAGTCTCATTTCAGAGGGGGAACATGAACGACGAGCTCTTTTGCCTTTCTGTGTTTAAAATCTGATTTAGAATTAATTTCCTTTGACCGTCCACAGGCAGACACCTTATTTGTCAAATCTCAAGCTCTTTGCAGGGGAGAGCAGAGAGGTGGCCGGGGCCGCAGGCAGCTGCCGGCTTGACAGGCGGCCTGGGCAAGGTGCCCTCGGCTGGGGCAGGAGCCCCTCCTGGCACACGGCCGGACACCCGGGCGCACACAGACTCCGGAAGCACCCTGGGTTGTCGGGCAGGGCTGAGCCCCAGCCTAGAGCTGCTCCATCTGTCTCAGCCATTAATTCCCAGCCCGGCCTCCAGGTCTCCGGGCTCCCTGAGGCCTAGTGATTAGTATTCTTATTAAAGATTATTTTATTTTCATTGCGTGGATTAATCTGGCCTTGACACGTAACAGCCATATGGGTATTAGCTGAGCATGTGAGAACTGCCGACTGCTGAGCGACAGAATGGCGCAGCCATCTCCAAGCCCTGGGACAGTGCTGAGAGGCCAGGGGGATAGGCCAGAGCTCTGAGGCTCCCTGACCTGGGTTTGTGTCCCTGATCAGTTGGAAACCTGGGGCAAGGCGCTGGAGTTTCCTGAGCCCATTTCCTCTTCTGTCAAACAGTTGTATTAATGTCGCTTACATCCAATTGCCGTAACAAGTGCCGGGGACTTCCTTGGCATGCATTTACATGTATTCACTCGTGTAGTCCTCACTACAGCCCTATGAGGTGGGTACTATTATTCTCCCACTTTACAGATGAGGAAACTGAGTTCCAGCAACTTGCCCGATGTTACTTAGCCCAGGATTATGAACTCTGTCCCTCATGCTCTGAAAGATCCTTGCAAGCAGGACCAGCCCTTGTTTCTCTTGGGTCCATAGTAGAAGCTCAATAAATATTGGGAGAAGGAATAAAGTTGATGCTAATTGACATGGATCCGCTAATTACAGTGAGGATCACTGTCATTCAACTCAACCACAGGTGCAACAAATATCTTCTGGCTCCCTGCAAAGCCTCCCCCTGGGGGCGCCATCTCCACCGGGCTCCCTGGGCTGAGGAGAAGCCTGTGTCCCAGGCTGTGCCCCAAGACTGAGCCTCCCAGGGGGCTTCTGGGAAGCAGAATCGAGATCACAGTATGTTGACTGGGAGCCCCCACAACCCCAAACTCCCAGCCCCAAGCCCAGCCCCCAGTCAGGCCTGTGCCCTCTTGCGGTCACATAGAGGGGAAGAAGATGCCTCAAACTGGGGGCCTATTTTCCCCAACCCCACAGCTTAAAAGCTCCTTCTAACTGTACGGCCTCTGAGTCTGTGAAGCAATGTAAGGACATTATCATTTCTCTTGATTCCAGGTTTTCTCTGAAGTTTGTAAAATTTTACAAATTAACCTGGTTTTAGCTATTATAATAAAGAGATACGATCAACATCCAAAGATGAAATGCTGTGAAATGACGTGACATCTTTTCAAATGAAGCTGCTTTCAAGCACTGAGTTTTCCAGAGCAGGATTTAGTGGAGACAGAATCCTAGGAAGCCTCCTGGTGGTCCCTGTTGCAAAGGATTGAGTTCCATGGAAGGAGCTAGGAGCTGCCTGGCTGGCAGCACCTCGTTCACCTGAACCTCCAGAGTCTCTCTGCCCATAGCAGTTTACTGGTGGGATCCACAAAATGTGAAAACTGCTGGTATTAACAGCTTCTGCGCTGGGCCAGCTTCATGCCAGGCACTGGACACTCTGGGACTAATAGGGCAGCCCTACCCTTGTTCACAGGGATCTGCACACTGGGACCTCCCAGTCTAGAGTGAGAGACAGACACACAGATACATAAGCACAGCCATAGCGTTATATGCGGTGAGACCAAGCAGGGGCTGCAGAAGTAGGGAGGGGAATGGTCATTTCTTTCTCTGTGTATGTGTGTGTGTATATATGTATGTGTGTAGAGGTCCAGAAAAGTTTTATCGAAGGGACAGTATAAATTAATCTTAAAAGAGGAGCTGAATAGGTGGATGAAGGCATCCCAAGAAGTTACAGCATGTGCAAAGGCCCTGGGGCAGGAAACAGCTGCTGGGTATTGGTGGGGGTCCAGTGCTTTAGTGTGGCCCAAGGATAGGAGTGAAGGGGGGCACCCAAGGAGGCTGTAGGTGGGGTTTGGTCTGGCAGGGAGAGATTTGAATGCTAGGCTTCATCGTTTAAGTCCCGGGGAGTCCACGAGGGAGTTGAACGGGCAGTTGACCAAGTGAGACTCGCAGTTGAGAGATTCTCTCAACCTAGAATATTCCCAGGCCCTGCCCAGTTGACTCCTTCAGGCCACAACTCAAACATCATCCCCTCCTTGGGGAAGGACACTCGACCCACTACTTGCCCCTCTGCTGCCTCATTCTCTTCATTTCCCTTCTAGAAAATGATCTCAGCCTTGTCTTCTTCTCGAAGGTGCCAGCCCCTTAAGACTGTGGCTGCAGTTCATAGCTGCCTCCAGGACCTAGGTCAGTCAGAGCTGGTCCAGAGCTGGCACTTGTGAGGGAGGAGTGGTTAACAGAATGAATGGTCACCGGGAAGCTGGAAGGGGCAGGTAGGGTTGGAGGCCAGGTTCAGAGGTGGCTGGAGCTGTCCAGGTGAGGGAGGAGGCAGACAGTGACAGCAGCTGGAGAGAGAGTCAGTCCTAGCCAGGGTGGCAGTGAGTCTGAGAGGGGAGAAGTCTGCGTTTCCTGGACAGATGATCCTATGTGCGGAGTTTGTGACACAGATTCTGGACCCCGTAATGGCTCCTCTAACTCAGGCATCTGTGGTGGGGCCAGGAATCTGTATGTCTAGGTCTGCCTATGTTCGGGGTCCCGGGTCTTGCCATGTGTACCTCTTTTCCAGTCACATTCTTACCACCTCACTCCCTGTCCCACCCAATTCCCACCTTCCTTTGGCCTTCAGCCACATGGCCCTTGCGCCTAAGGCTGGTGTCTCACCTAAGGACCAGAGTCCCATAAAGGACAGGACAGCGCCTCTCCTCCAGGGCTAGAGACAGGGTATGGGTGGAGGCCCTTGGGAAGAGGGCCAGGGGATTTGGAGAAGCTCAGGGGTGAGGCCGTCTTTGGGGTTGGGACTCTGGTGTCAGGGTCCCACCCTCAGCTCTGCCATGACTTGCTGTGGGGACCCTGCGTCAGTCACAGGCCCTCTCTGTGCTTCTGTCCCTCCATGCTGGGGGGTCTGCACTCTGTCCCTCTGGGGGCTCCACCAGGAAGCTCTGGATCAGAGTGAGAGCTGTCCCCAAGGCCTACCAGGACCGCCCGGCTGGCTCACCTGTGGCCGCCTTCTCCTCCATAGCCTGCGAACTGGGCTTCTACAAGTCAGCCCCTGGGGACCAGCTGTGTGCCCGCTGCCCTCCCCACAGCCACTCTGCAGCCCCGGCTGCCCAGGCCTGCCGCTGTGACCTCAGCTACTACCGCACAGCCCTGGACCCCCCATCCTCAGCCTGCACCCGTGAGTACCACCCCCAGCCGCAGCACCTTGAGCTCTAGTCTGGGCCAGGACCCATGTTCGGTCCCACAGGCCTCAGGGAGCCAATTCTCTGTGGGTGGGGCAGGGGCAGGTGGCTCTCCCAGGCCAGGGGTCAGTCTAAGGCTAGGAGAGTAACTCTGATGGCCTAATAGTGGCCCGGATATCTCTGGGCTCCCAGCCTCTGTCGAGTGTCACCTGCTGTCTTTCCAGGGAAATCCCTCCTTCCCTCCACTGGTCTTTCCTCTTAGCTCCGGAGGGAGGACTAGAGGCAGACTCATGCTCTTCCCCACACTGGGCGGCCTTGGTCATCTTCAGACCTGGCCATGATGCCATGTCCTGGGGGTTGGGTGTTCACCTTGAAGCGAGGATGGAGGTCACCCCATGACCTTCACCCTTGATGAGCTGGTGGGAGCTGCTGAAAGCTGGCAGCTAGCTCCCTTAGTGTGTGTGGTGTGTGTGTCAGACTCTGTGTGCCCTGGGATTCCTGCAGCGTGCACCTGCGTGTCTGTCAGCAGCTGCTGTCTGTACGCATGTGTGTGAGTGTGCATTTGTGCTCACGTATATAAGGGATTCTTAGGGGTGCGTGTGTGTATCTGGGTACCTGAAGGGAAGGTAAAAGACTGTGAAACTTGAAGGAGTGTGTCTTGTGAGCTCACTGTGCGTGTGTGCAGGTGCACACCTGGTGGTGCAGGGAAGCATGTCTAGCGGGGCTGTGCGCATCTGAGGGTACATGGAAGCATTCTGGCACCCGTGTCTGCAGGGCTGCGTGACTCTCTCGCACTCTGCTGCCACAGCTCCTGTGTTCTCTCCTTCCCCTGCCCTGCTCGCACATGGGTCCCAGGCCTGGGGAGGGGCCTGGGTCCGCTCAGCCCAGCCCATCTGCCCGTCCTGGGCTCACATGGTGGGCGAGGGGCACTTCTGACTGTTGTCACAGAACCAGCCCAGACGCCCTCTCCCCCTCCAAAACGCTGTCACCACCGAGTCCTGGGCCCCCTGCACATGGCAGGTGAGGGTTATCCAGCTGTCTCCACACCCACGTGTACGAGCATGTGTGTGCATACACACACGTGTCCCCACACACCCTCCTCTGTTCTGCCCAGACCCGTGCATTCTCCCCGTGTGGGACCTGCAGGAAGAATAGCTAGGTGACATGGTGACAGCATGGGCTGCTCAGGCAAGGCTAGCTTGGTTCTGGGTCATGGACACTTGCACAAAGCTAGCTGTTCCAAACCTACAATTCAGTGCCCTAAGGTTCTGGAAAGCTTTAAGATTGAAAAAGACTAGGTTGTTAGTATTCCATACCTTTCAGGGTTTTAGATTCTCTTCTCTTCAGATTGTAAGATTCTCTCTGATTCTGAGATCCTGCAGTTCCATTTTCTGAAGATCTAAGATTCCCCGCCTGGGATTCTGGGAGCTGGAATTCTGAGGCCAGGGGACCCCACTGTCCCCCTGTGTCCTCCTGGCTCAAGCTAAGAGCGCACCCCAGCTCCACCACCCATTTGTTCAACCAAGGGGCTTCCCCTCTCTCTCCTAAGTCTTTGTGCTGCCCAGACTGGGGCCCCCATTCCGAGGGTAAGGGAGGGGATGCTTGGCACACACAGCCAAGGGGACACACAGTGGGCTGCTGGGGGTTTCCACTTGACCCACTGTGACTGCTCAACATCCATGTGCTGGATGGTTGAGGGGCATCCAGGGGAGGGCCTGGATTAAGGAATGGACATGGCCTGGGCGCAGTTGCTCACACCAATAAGCCTAGCATTCTGGGAGGCCGAGGCAGGTGGATTGCTTGAGCTCAGGAGTTCAAAGCCAGCTTGAGCAAAAGTGAAACCCCATCTCTACTAAAAATAGAAAAACTGAGGCAAGAGGATCGCTTGAGCCTGAGTTTGAGGTTGCTGTGAGCTATGATGCAATAGCACTCTATTAGGGCAACAGCTTCAGACTCTGTCTCCAAAAAAAAAAAAAAAAAGGAATGGATGTGGCTGCAAATGGGTCACTTTACAAGCAGGTGGCTGCTGTGGGTGCCCCCTGAGAACTACCTATCTCTCTTCTGCTCTGGATGAAAACTTTGGGAAGCACGAACCTTAGGATCCCTGTGGTCCAGCTTGGGTGGGGCAGGAGTGCTTAGGTTACCCAGACTGTGACACTGTGGTCAGAGGGACACAAGCTTTGCCCTTGAGGAGCATCCAGAGGATGGGGTAGATGTGATCTTATCCTTACGGAATCCCAGATATGATGGCGGATACTTTTCCTTGGTCCAACAGTGGGGAGTCTGAACCAGCTCAGATAAATATCCTCCCCCCCATCCTCTGTCCCCAGGGCCTCCCTCAGCACCAGTAAACCTGATCTCTAGCGTGAATGGGACATCAGTGACTCTGGAGTGGGCTCCTCCTCTGGACCCAGGTGGCCGCAGTGACATCACCTACAATGCCGTGTGCCGCCGCTGCCCCTGGGCCCTGAGCCACTGCGAGGCATGTGGAAGTGGCACCCGTTTTGTGCCCCAGCAGACGAGCTTGGTGCAAGCCAGCCTGCTGGTGGCCAACCTGCTGGCGCACATGAACTACTCCTTCTGGATTGAGGCTGTCAACGGTGTGTCGGACCTGAGCCCCGAGCCCCGCCAGGCTGCTGTTGTCAACATCACCACAAACCAGGCAGGTAGGCGGAGACGCTCCGTCCCCCAGCTTCTCAGGCCCTGTGCCCACCCAGGGGTCAGACTGCTGCCTCTCAGGCCCTACCCTCCTCACCAGGACCCAGAGCTAGAGGCGCTTTATGCCCTAGAAAAATAGAACATATTCTGTCAGTGGGAGGAACCCAAAAAGCATAGAGGCTAGCGTGGCTGTCGTAAGCCTGGGTGCCAGAACCTCCCTCTCTGCGCCTGTTTCTTCCTTGGTGCAATGGGAATAATAATACCTGCCGTAGGTTCTGTTCTGAGGCTTAAATGAGAGGAATGCTTAGCCCAGCACTGGCCCATGGTAATGCTCAATAAATGTCATTAAAAGATAAAATTACTCTGATGATCATTTTCCAGAGCAGCTGCCACTGCTGCCCCTGGGACAGATTTGGTCACACGGCCTTGGACCTCAGCCATTTCTGTTTCTAGTCAGTTGGTGGGCTGAATTTCAAACGCTGGGGGGTCCTGCCTGTCAAGCAACAGCCTGGCCCGAGAGCCCTGCCAAAGGCAACTTCCTTTTCCCAGCCACCCCCAAGTATGTCTGATACCCTCCAGGCTCCCCACCCACCGTCTCCTCCCAACACCGTGCAGCACTGGCCTGGCAGACACTTTTCCCAGTACATCACAGAGAAAGCAACTGAGGCTCAGAGTGCTACCCAGGGTCACCTGCATTGGAAGTGACAGAGCCAGGACCCCAGCCCAGGGCTTCCCCACTGTCAAGTGAGGCGACTCCCAGCTCTGCACCCAGGGCTCCCTTCTCGCCAGGCAGGGCTCTGGCCTTTCATGAGCCTCCCTTGTTCAGCAGCATTCGTGGGCACCTGCTAAATGCCAAGCGCTGTGCCAGATGCTAGCAAAACAATGAGAGAGAGATCTGTGTGCCCGGGGTTTATCACCCTGCGCCTACTCCCCTGTCTCCCAGAAGCTGGGCCGGGGTGCATTCCCTCCCAGCCCTTAGACTGTTTCTCTTCCCATAAAAACCTCTTGGAAAAGCTGCGCGTGTCCACCACACCTGTCACCTCTCCCCTGTGGGCCTTTTCGGGCAACTCCGATCAGATGTCTTCCTCACCTCTCCCCAGGAATCAACCCCCTCCCCCCACACCGTCAGGTACTTCTGCCCTGTCCTGTCTCCTCCATGGAGCACTTTTCTCTTGCATTCATGGTCAAGACCACCCCCCATTCTCCATCTCCCTCTCTGGCCTGTGTACTTGCAGCCACCTCATCACACAGCCTCTAAGGGCTGAGGGGCCCAGTGTGTCCTGGGCCCGCCTCTCTTCCCTGTGTGCCACCCTCCATCTTTTCTGACTTGCTTTTCCCCCTGGCATTCCAAGACTGGCACTCTCCACCCAGGAGACCCACCCTGACCACCTAGCTAAAGCAGCCCCACACCCTCCCAGCCCTGCATGAGGTCCCTGCCACCACAGCACCCTCCTTGTACCTGCCCAGCACTAAAACAACCTGCAGATATCCTGCTGGTTGGTTTTCTTGTTTACTTCCTTTTTCTCTTACAAGACCATTAGCCCCTTGAGGGCTGTCTTGGGTACTGCAGTGCCCCTAGGTCCTAGCCCAGTATCTCCTAGGGAGAGGATGGAGTGGAAGCCCACAGCTCTGGGATGGGGTCTAGGGGCAGACGGAAGCCCTGACCCAACAGAGAGGACTGTGCCCCTCCTGCCTGCCCCTTGGCCCCCTCCCTCCACAGCCACCTCCTCCCTGGAGCCCTCCAAGATGTGCATGCAACCTCTCTCCACCCCCCACCCCCCCAGCCCTGCTGTCATCTCTCTGCCCCACTCCTGCATCACCATGCTTTGGGACATCCTTGGGTTTTAAGAGACACTCCCTGTGTGTCTCTCCATATAGTGGCCTCATCTAACCCTCACCTTGCCCTGGCAGGTAATCCCCACCAGCCTCACTTTACAGGTGGGGATGCTGATGCCCAGAGACAGCCACTGACTTGCCCAGGATCCCAGCTGACAAGGGAGAGCTGAGTTCTGAGCCCACATCTGAGTCCCAGACTGGGGTGGGGATAGGGTTCCCTTGGACCACACCCTTCCAACTCCATTCTGGAGTTGCTTCTTTTTTTTTTTTTTTTTTTGCAGTTTTTGGCCAGGGCTGGGTTTGAACCCACCACCTCCAGCATATGGGGCTGGCGCCATACTCCTTTGAGTCACAGGCGCCGCCCCTGGAGTTGCTTCTTAACTTGTTGTGTCAGAGTCATCCTGCAGTCTTTATTGGGCACTTATTGTGTGCAGTCCCTGCCTTCAGGGAGCTCCCAAACAAGCTAGGGAGATGGGGGGCAGGTCCCTCTGCTTGGCTGTGGCTGTTTCTGTATCTGGCACCTTCCAGCAGCCTCACCTCATGGGTAACCACGGGGCGGGAGGGAATAGATGAAGAACTAGGTGAGTCAGTCACCCAGGGAGCCCAAATGGGCCCCAGGGCTCAGCTCACCTTCCCTGGGAATCTAGAGCTGTCCCGGCCATGCCCTCCACACCCAGGCAGTGGGGGCTGCTTCCTCCCTTCTCCCTCCTCCTGGCCTTCCCTCCCTCAAGCACTCCTGAAGGGACACCAAGGCCTTGGCTAGGTCAAGCCACCCAGTATCCCAGACAAGTCTGGGCCACACCACCCCCAGGGTGCTGACCCAGATGGCAGCCAGCAATTTACTCGGAGGACGGGAGGCTGCTGGCTCTCCCAGGACTGGGGAGGGGTGGGAGGCCACCAATCTCAGCTGCACTGCGCATCTGACGGGCGGCGTCCCCAGCCCCATCCCAGGTGGTGGTGATCCGGCAGGAGCGGGCAGGCCAGACCAGCGTGTCGCTGCTGTGGCAGGAGCCGGAGCAGCCCAACGGCATCATCTTGGAGTATGAGATCAAGTACTATGAGAAGGTACCGCAGCGGGCGGGGGGCCTAGGCCTGCGGGCGGGGGGGCTCGCTGACCACCCTCCCCTACAGGACAAGGAAATGCAGAGCTACTCCACCCTCAAGGCCGTCACCACCAGAGCCACCATCTCCGGCCTCAAGCCGGGCACGCGCTACGTCTTCCAGGTCCGAGCCCGCACCTCTGCGGGCTGCGGCCGCTTCAGCCAGGCGGTGGAGGTGGAGACTGGGAAACCCCGTGAGTGCTGGGAGCGGGGAGGGCGGGGCATGCGCACCCAGGCGCCAGCAGCCGGGTGCCGGGAGGAACTGGAGCGCTGAACTGGTGCCCGCAGGCGCTCTGCTCTCCTTGTCCTGTGGGACTGTCTGCGGCGTCGTCACAGGTGCAAAGTGGAGGCTCAGGGAGAAAAGTTACTTGCCCAAGGCGCCAGTGTCACTTGCAGGCCCCTGATTTCCCTTTGCAGCAGAATAGCCTCGTAATCGTCCCAGACACTAGTGAGCTGTTAATGGTGCACATCCCCAAATCAGGGCTGGAGCAGTAGAGTGATTTGCCAAGGTCACCCAACAAAGCGAGATTGATTTGAGCCCAGTCAGTTTGAAGATAGATTCTAAGCCCCTTCCCCAGTGTCATCCTGCTCCTGGCCTTCAGGAGTTCTCAGAATGCAGCCTGACACTCATTAGGAATACTGATTCTCAGGCCCTGCTCCAGCCCTTCAGAAATCCTGGGGCCGAGGGCCCAGCAATGTGGGTTTTAAAAAGTCCTCTGTGAGATCCCAGGGCACTTTCAAGTTTGGGAAACACTGAGCGACTTTCTCTTCTGCTCTCAACCTGTCCCATCTCCAGCCAGTCAAGGTCTCATCTGTGCCTGGGCCTTTCCACATGCTGGTGCTAGACAGAGTTATGGCCACCCCACCTGCTACCCCCTTGGCACTTGTGTGTCTTAAGTGCTCATAGGCCTGGTGTCACCTTGCAACTGCCTGGGTGTGACCCCTCCAGTCTCATTTACTGGGTGGCCTTGAGTAAATTCCTTGAGTTCTCTGAGCCCCAGTTTTTACCTCTGATAACTGAAGGTATCATCTGATCTTCCTGGAAAGGATGTGAGGAAAGTTCATCGAAGCTTAAATGAACAGCTCTCAGCACACTCAACTTTCTTGCTCTCAGCGTAGTAGGAAGGACAGGCTTTTTTTTTTTTCTTTGCCCATCTGTACTTGGCTCAGAGAAGTGAAGCGACTCTCTCCAGGTCACACAATCCCAGGAAGCTAGGCAGCCCACGGCAGCAGGGTCTTGAGGAGGAAGCTCAATAGGAGGGTACGTAGGTGGTCTCTGCCCCAAATGCTGGGCTGGCTTGTGGCTAAGGAATCTGGCAGCCTCCAGGCCCCAGGGTACCTAGGTAGGCAGGCGGGGCTGCCAAATTCTGGGCCTGAGGCCTGCCCACCTTATGCTGGTCTCCCCTACAGGGCCCCGCTATGACACCCGGACCATCGTCTGGATCTGCCTGACCCTCATCACGGGCCTAGTGGTGCTTCTGCTCCTGCTCATCTGTAAGAAGAGGTGGGTGGTCCGACCCAGCTCCCCAACCCTCTCCCCAAGTATGCTATGCCTCCTACTTGCCCCCAGTCACACCGAGCCAGTGGTCTCCACGTGCCCAAGGCTGGCTCACTTGCAAACATACCATCTCATTTAACCCAATGATACACCAGTGAGGTACAGATTCTGACCTCATTTTGCAGGAGAATGAATTGGGGATCAGAGATGTCAGGCCACTTGTCCAAGTCACACCACGGACAGATACCCAAGCCGGGACGTATCAAACTGGAGACCATGCTCAGCTCAGTCATCTGCTCTTCTCCTGGAGATGGGCAGTGCCTAAACATGGGCTTAGGACCCCAAACAACAAAAATGGGAGGATCATCTGATAGAGAAACAGAAGCCGAGGGGGGGGGCGGGTTGCCGAGGTCATGCACATCTCCCAAGCCCTCCTCCAGGGCTGATTTCACTAACACGAGGTCAATAGCTTTGCTGTGAGGATTGGGTGGACTTCAGGGCATTTTGTAGCTAACAAAATGCTTGTGACTTTCTGGACTGTCATGAATCAGCTGGGTTGAGAGCCTGAGGCTAGGGACTCACCCCTGAAGATGTTATATAGGGCACGATCTGATCTGTCAGGGAAAAGGAATGGAAGGGAGGGGCCCTGAATTGCCCCCCAGACAAGGCCAGGGCTGGGGCTAGGGACATCCTGGCTTCAGGCAGCATGGTGACTCTCCTCCACAGACACTGTGGCTACAGCAAGGCCTTCCAGGACTCGGACGAGGAAAAGATGCACTATCAGAATGGGCAGGGTAAGTGCAGGAGCCTGGGGACCCAGGGGCAAAGAGGAGCTCACAGCAGGACCCAGTGCTGGACTGGGGGTGGCACAGGTGGGAAGGAGAAAGGTGCCTACAGAAGAGGCTACAGCCCCGGAAGGCAGTGCTGTCACCTCTCTTGGGCTTACAGACCTCACTGAGGATGTCAGAGACCCTCCCCCCAGGGGATGCACAAATGTGCACAGTCATTTGCATGTGACTTCAGGGGGGTTAATGAACTCTTAGACAAGAGGATCCTGTAGAGACACCAGAAAATAAGGCATTTCTGGGGGTGCCTGCCTCGATGCCCCAATCCTGTGCCTAGGCAGAATTCAGTATCAGTTATGGTGCTGATTCCCGCTAGGCCTAAATGCAGCCTCAGAATCCTTCTTAATACAGTCTTCCAGGAAACTATTGGTATCTTCAATCAGTCCAAGCTGACTCTTGTGGTGAAAACTTATTTTTTGACACATCCCTACCCCCGAACAATGTAGAAAGATCTCAAGGACTCAAGAAGTGTCCAGAAAATGACAGATATGCTTAGCACTCACTGGAGACTCCACAGTCCCATAGAAACCCCAGAGCTACTCCACAGAGACCTCACTTTCACTGAGCACGCACTTATGGGGCACCAACTGTTTGCCACCGCATCTAGAGATTCCCAGAGACCCACCCCAGGCCAAGGGAATGCCAGGAGAGAAACATTCCTCCCGGATACCACTGAAGGCTCTTCTCCCTTGGCCCTCAGCACCCCCTCCTGTTTTCCTGCCCCTGCACCACCCCCCGGGAAAGCTCCCAGAACCCCAGTTCTATGCAGAACCCCACAACTATGAGGAGCCAGGCCGGGCAGGCCGCAGTATCACCCGAGAGATTGAGGCCTCCAGAATCCACATCGAGAAAATCATTGGCTCCGGTGAGCCCCGGGGGTTTGAGGGTGGGGTCAACAAGGAGGGGTGTGGAGGGCACCCAAGGCAGAGGATGGGGCAGATGAGCCTGGTGGCCCAGTGTGGGGATCTGGAGTAGGGGAGGAGGGTCCCACTGCCTCCCCTGCCTGCCGCTCTTGGGGTCTGCAGGAGAGTCTGGGGAAGTCTGCTATGGGCGGCTGCGGGTGCCGGGGCAGCGGGATGTGCCTGTGGCCATCAAGGCCCTCAAGGCTGGCTACACGGAGAAACAGCGGCGGGACTTCCTGAGTGAGGCATCCATCATGGGTCAGTTCGACCACCCTAATATCATCCGCCTTGAGGGTGTCGTCACGCGTGGTAGGTGCCAGTCAAGGACAGCCTCACCCTGCAGGGGCCCTATATCCAGACCGGGCTCTGGGTACATCCCCTGGTTCACTGTGCTCTTCCCCACACTGGTCCTGTCCCCTTCACTCAAGTGTCCTGGTGATTCTGAGGCTGCCCAGGGCCCAGGACCCTAGTAGGAACTTTAGGCACCCTGGGAATGCTGGCCCAACTCCTGGCGTGGGGACCCCTTCCTGGAGGCTCTGATCAGTAGCCCTGACCTCGCCACCAAGAGCCACCTCTCCACTTCCTCCTCCTCAGGCCGCCTGGCCATGATCGTGACCGAGTACATGGAGAACGGCTCTCTGGATGCCTTCCTGAGGGTGCGTGTCTGCCTGGACTCCTCTGTAGGCTGGGGGAAGGAAACTCCATCTGGGTGCTGGGAGACAGCCCGAAGCCCTCCAGCCCCCTCCCCAGCTTGGACCCAATAGGCCTGGGGAAAAGTGGGTGGCAGCAGGACTAAGGAGGGGGTCTTCACATCACTAATCTATCTGCCTCGCGGGCTCTGCTCTGCGGGGTCCTGCTGCCCTGAACAGGGGCTTCTAGGGGTATCCAGGCCCCACCCAGCAGGGAGCAGGTGGGTGTGGCGGGGGTCCCTAGCCTTCGTCCATGTCCCAGGTGCTCTTAGGCACAGCACTTACCCTGCCCCTCCCCGGACCTCCATTTCTCCTTCCACCAAGTGGATAAGCGGTCATTGCTGCCCCACCTACCTCACAGGGTTGCTGTGAGTGTAAATGGGACCAAGAGAATAAACCATAAACTGCGAGGTGCTTCATAAGCAGTGAAGCACTTCGCGAGTTGCCAAGAGCCACCTCAGCTCTCAAGTATCGCACGGATGGGAAGGTTCCTGTCCACGGACCAGGCGTCTCACTGGGCCCCCTGAAGCCCAAGCTGTGTCCCTCCGCAGACCCACGATGGGCAGTTCACCATCATGCAGCTGGTGGGCATGCTCAGGGGAGTGGGCGCCGGCATGCGCTACCTCTCAGACCTGGGCTATGTCCACCGCGACCTGGCTGCCCGGAACGTCCTGGTGGACAGCAACCTGGTCTGCAAAGTGTCTGACTTCGGGCTCTCACGGGTGCTGGAGGACGACCCCGATGCTGCCTACACCACCACGGTGCGTGGCCCACACGCCTTTGCTCTAGGCTGGGGTTAGGAGGCATGGAGGCATCTGGGGACACTCTGACCCAGGGCCCGAGATTTCTACCACAGGTAGTTGAGTGAAGTTGGCAGTTTCATAGTCGCTCTTGACCTGGGACACGTCCGATCTCTCTCCACCCCAGTTCCTTCCTCTGGGAAATAAGAACAACATCACCTGCCTTCCTCTATCCCCAGTGGTCTGGGGGATTCGGGTGGGGCGGCACCGTCATTCACTTGCTGGGAGACTTTGGGCAGGTTGGAATCTCTCTGAGTCACACAGACTCCGCATCTGTCTCTAAAGTTTGGCTAAAACCCAGCCATTTTCAAATGTGTTCCATGGAGATCTGGGCTTCTCTAGAGGTGCCCAGGGGGCTGCCTGACAGGTTTGGCCCCCACCTGACAGTCAGAGCCCTCATCTCCCCCACTGAGCACAGTTTCAGACAGAGGAAGGATTTTGTGACAAAAAAAAGAAAAAAGATGAAGAGGAGGGAGGGAGGCAGAGAGGGAGAGAGGGTTAGAAAGCAATCGGGTCATGTTCCCTGAGCATCCACCCCGCTCAGGCACTGGCCTGCTGACCGGCTTTCTGAGCAGCTGCTGTGCACCAGGCACCCGGCACCCTTCCTTCCATTCCACTCCCACAGCAGCTTCGTGGGGCAGGTCTCCCCAACAGAACAGGAAGGAGAAACAGGAAGGAGCCCCGGCGCAGGTCCTGCCAGGCCTGGCAGCCCCTTAACATCTCCATGGTCATCACAGGGAGGGAAGATCCCCATCCGCTGGACAGCCCCTGAGGCTATTGCCTTCCGTACCTTCTCCTCGGCCAGCGACGTGTGGAGTTTTGGCGTGGTCATGTGGGAAGTGCTGGCCTATGGGGAGCGGCCCTACTGGAACATGACCAACAGAGACGTGAGTTTGGGGCCATGGCTGGGCAGCGGTGCAGTAGGGCCTCAGAGGGAGAGAGAGTGAGCCCAGTGCTGTGCCCCCGCAGGTCATCAGCTCTGTGGAGGAGGGGTACCGCCTGCCTGCACCCATGGGCTGCCCCCGCGCCTTGCACCAGCTCATGCTTGACTGCTGGCACAAGGACCGGGCCCAGCGGCCTCGCTTCTCCCAGATCATCAGCATCCTCGATGCACTGATCCGCAGCCCTGAGAGCCTCAGGGCCACGGCCACTGTCAGCAGGTGCCCTGCACCCACCCTGGCTCCATCAAGGCCAGGTTGCTGTCCCAGGATTGCCCCAGACCATCTCCTACCCCAGACATAGCCCAGACTTACTCTAAGCCTGGAATGACTCTGCCCTGACCCCTAGACCAGGCCCTGCCTGGGCCCTTCCTCTGCCCCCTCCTTCTAGGGCTCTGCCTACTGCCAAGCCTGATGCCAGGATGGAGGGTGAGGGTGGCTAGTGCCAGGGTCCCTGTGGAAGGCCACTCACCAAGAGCCCCTGTGCCTTAGGTGCCCACCCCCTGCTTTCGCCCGGAGCTGCTTTGATCTCCGAGGTGGCAGCGGCGGGGGCCTCACCGTGGGGGACTGGCTGGACTCCATCCGCATGGGCCGGTACCGAGACCACTTCGCTGCCGGTGGTTACTCCTCTCTGGGCATGGTGCTGCGTATGAACGCCCAGTGAGTGAAGGGGATGGCCATCCCTACAGGGCCAAAGGCCCGGAGCCAGGGGCATGACTGCTGAGGAGGTTGGCAGTTCCAGGGGATGGGCTTGGCCCTGCCTCTGTGGCTCCAGGCCCCGCAGTTCAACCTGGCCAGCATCACCTTCCTCCACAGGGACGTGCGGGCCCTGGGCATCACCCTCATGGGTCACCAGAAGAAGATCCTGGGCAGCATCCAGACCATGCGGGCCCAGCTGACCAGCACCCAGGGGCCACGCCGGCACCTCTGACTTGTGGTGGGCAGGGCCCCACCTCAGTATCAGCTGGCTGTCAGAGGCCCCAGGCTCTGCCCCGCCTTGTTGGCTGCCCTCCTTGGCAGGCACTAGGGAGGCTAAAGGCTCTGTCACAGGACCTGGAGTCATCAGGGGTCAGTGCCCAGCATAGCAGGGACACCTGCACCCCAGGCCTTCTTTCCAGAGCCTGGGCCCCCATGCCGTGGAGTCCAAAAGAGACTTCGTTCATCTGCCTCTGTGTGTGCGCGTGTGGGGGGGAGTGTACCTATGAGGTCCTTGTGTGTGATCACACGTGTGTCCACACAGTTGGGTCTCAGGATGAATGTGCGAGATGTGTGCTTATCCGTCAAGGTTGGGGCACATGTGCGTGACTGCGGATGACCTGTTATGAATGAGGAGGCGTGACTCAGCATGATGCTGCCCACGTCCCAACACCCATGGGGCCTGGGAAGAAGCTCACGCCAGCTGCCCCCCACACCCAGAGGCCGGAGCCAGGGTCCGTTTCTGAACCACACCAGCACCAGGTCCACCCTTGTCTCTGCCTGGGTGAGCCCACCTTGGCTGTATCTCAGGTCTGGGTCCTCCTTCCAGCCGGGGAGGGAGCCACCTGCAGCCTCCACCTGGCTCCCATCGCTGCTTCAACAGGAAAACAGGGTTCCTGGCCACTCCGACTGGCCACCTTTCACGTAGACTCACAGCAGAGCGCACGAAATACCCTCAGCTGGCCCTGGCTGCCCGGCCAGGGTGAGGGCCCACAAGCTCCCCTCTCGTCTCTGCTGCCTTCCCCCAGTGGCCCAGGCCTCCTCACTTGAAGTCCCTTTGCCAACCTTGCACTGCCCAGCTCTGAGCCACCTCTGCCACCACACCTAGGATCAGTAACCATAAGATCCTGGCATCCTAGCCCACATCCACCCCTTCCTGTACCACAAGGGGAGACTGAGGCCTGAAGGGGGTGTACTGTGTCCTGGGTCACATGGCAAGCAAAGGTCAGAGTTGGGGCCTCCTGCCTCCTAGCCCAGGCCTCTACTCCCTGCACGCCATCCCATACAGTGGCTGCTGCTGTGGGGACAGCCACCTGGGAAGCCCCTCCCCCTCACAGACAGACCCTTCTCCTTAAGGCCCACCAGGGTATGTAAATATCTTTTTTTCTACCATGTCAAAATATTTTTTCCTCACTCCTGACAATGCAAAAATGGTCTTCAAAGCACATGAAAAGCACCAGGGTGAGACAGCCCCATCCTGGGGCAGTCGGCAGGCAGGGTTCAAGGCACCCCGCAGAGGGAGGGGCCAGCCCAGCTCCCAGCCCCACTCAGCCCTCCCCACAGCCAGCACAGTGACCGCGGACACACCAGCACTGAGCCCCCCACCCTCCTGCAATAATTCGGGGAGTCAGCCCTGTCCGGGTGCCGCGGCCAGCTCTCTACACCTCTCCCTATGTTATATTTCTATATAGCCGAGCTGCTCTTCCTTCCTATGGAAGTTGGAAACATGGTCAGGACACAACTGGGGGGGGATCCTGTCTTCCTCCCCACCCCACACACTCTCCCCCGGTTTCTGGGCTCTGGATCCTCATCGTCACGGGGGCACTGTGGGCCTGGCACTCACAGAAGTGTGGCCCTTGCCCCCAGTGGGAGTCCCTCTTGGGGACTGCCTCTCTGTGCTCTCCATCCTGAGTCTTGGACTCACCCACAATGAGAATAAATTCTGCCTCATCTTTGCCTGTGTTCCCCATTTTTTCTCATTTCTACATCTCCTGGTGGGAGAGGAGTGACATTATGCTGAGCACCTACTGTATACAGTCCATTTTATTTTTTTCCCTCTGTTTTTCTCATCTGTTGCAGGAGGTGGGATTAGTGCACCCATTTTACATATGGGGAAGTTGAGTCTTACAGAGGTCAACTTGTCTAAAGTCAAGGATGCGGTAGGATAAGAATCAGAACCCAAGTTTGTCTGACTCCAAAGCCATGCTTTGCTAGAAGACACCCCTGTAGGGCCCAAATTCTCTCTTCCAAGAGGGGTGGATGGTGCTTCACCCTGGAGCACAATCCCTTTCGGCTGGGCATTGCCCTCGCCTGAGTTCTCTGGGGGTAGAAATACCCCAGCTGGAAGAGGATACATGAGGCAAGAACATTTCATGGGAACAACTTCATCAGGACCTAGGACTCTACAGGGAGACATGGGCACTGTGGGGCAGGACAGGGGGACAGGGTTTGAGCATCCCCTGCAGTTTTATTAGGGAGCTGAGGACCCACTCTGTGCTAGGGGAGAGGACACAGTGGCCAGAGCCAGGGCAGGGGCGGCAGAGGCTGGATACAGGCAAGAGACTGCAGCAGAATAGAATCCAGCTGTGCCCATTAGAGCCAATGGCTCAGGCATTTGGGGAAGATGCCTCTGGAGTCTTAGAGATGAGGAAGTGAATGGTTTCCAGCTGGGAGAAGGGGCTCCATTCCTGCACTGGCCTCAAATTAGGAAATTGGGAACAAGAAGGAAAAAATACCTTTACTGCATTTCCTGCATTATCTTTTTAATAATCACAACAGCTCTGTGAGATTGGGAATATTATCCCCATCTTACAGATGGGCAAAAGTAGGCTTGGGGAGGCCATTGTCCCACACGGCAGAGCCATCATGCAGAGTTAAATCTGTTTCCTGTGGAACTCCACACTTAATCCCCAAGCCCTCTCCCCCTGAATCCAGTTGCTTCCTATGAGGAAGAACCTGTTACTATACATTTCTTTTCCCTAAGGACAAATCATCAGATCCTATTGAATACCTACTGTGTGCTGGGTGCCACTGGGGATTTGAAGATGAAAGAGATACGGCCCTTCTCTTCAGAAGCTCAGAAACTAGGCTCCCTCAATCAGATCCACTATGCTAAGGAAATAGGGCACACAGAAGAGGTCAGAGAGATCCTGGAGGACTTGCTGGAGGAAGACATTTCGCTTGGACCTTGAAGGAGGTAGAAGAGGTTCATTTCCTAGACAGCCTTCCAGGGCAAGTCATGGAATGCAGAGGAGAAAAAGAATACAGTCAGAGGAGAAACAAACCATGTTCTAACTTTATCATCACGGATCAGACACAGTGGCTTACACCTATAATCCTAGCACTCTAGGAGGCCAAGGCAGGAGGATTGCTTGGGGTGAGGAGTTCAAGACCAGGCTGGGCAACATAGTGAAACACCCCCCCATCTCTACAAAAAAAAAAAAATTAATTAATTAAAAATTAGCCAGTGTGGTGTTGCACACCTGTAGTCCCAGCTACTCAGGAGGGTAAGTCAGGAGGATCACTTGAGCCCAGGAGTTTGAGGTCACAGTGAACTATGATGGTGCCACTGCACTCTAGCCTGGACAACAGAGTGAGACCCTATCTCAAAAAACAAATAAACAAAAAAGATGTCAGTTGGCTATTCCCCTCCAATTTAATCTATACATTTATTTTCCGATAAAAACTCCTATAGAGTTTTCCCTGAAATTTGACAAGGTCATCTCAAACTGTATATGGAATAATAAAGAACTCAGAATAGCCAAGGCAATTTTGAAAAAGAAAGAAAAAGAAGAAGGGCATCTCATCCAACCAGATGTCAATAGTTATGTGAAGTTCTAATGATTAAAATAGTTTGATTGGGTCCCAGAAATAGAACAGCAGTTAAAAAGAGCAGAGAATGACGCCTAGCAACAGATCCAAATACATGTGAGAGAGGAGGAAACGAGGCAAAGAGTGAAGATGGTCTAGCTAACAGGTGACATTGGACAATTGAATACCCCTGTGGGAAAAGGTAAAATTGGATCCCTGCTCACATCACTCAGAAAATTAGTTCTAGGTTCATTAAAGTCCTAAATGCAAAAAGCAAACTAGAAAAGAAAAACAGAGGGAAATAGCTCTGCTATCTTAGAGTAGAAAATAAAACACAAAAAGCATAAATGATAAAGGAAAGCAATGATAGATCTTATTTTAAGAAAACCAAGAACTTCCATATGAGAAAAGATGAAAAGATTTGTTTTTTTTTTAAAGCCACAGGCTGGAGCATATGTTTGCAACTGTTGTAATCAAGAGAGAATTTGTTTACCAAAGAATTAAAAAAACTCCAAAGAATCAATTTACCAAAACCTTCCAAAGCAATAGGAAAATGGGCAAAAGGAAGAAATTTGAAAAACCAATAAAGATATAAAAAAGTGTTAGCATCACTAGTAAACATGGAAATGCAAATTAAAACAATACGAGGTAGCATATTACACCAATTAAACTGGCAAAATTAGTGCATAACACTAGTATCGATGGAGTATAGGGAAAGTACCTCTGTTTATAAGCTGATAATGGAAATGTAAATTTGTACAGCTACTTTGGAGAGCGATTTGGAAATGCTTAGTAAACTTGAAGATGAGCAAATCTATGGCTCAGTCAACTCCACCATGAATGCGTGCGGTTTGTAGGTTAAGTTTCCTCAGCGGGGCCTGAGACAGGAATTCTTGTGCAGGTGATTTATTGAGGAGAGCTTTCAGGTGAAAGGGAGAGACGATGGCAGACAGGGTGGCAAGAAACGCTAAGCAATGACATGTTCTCAGTTGGAGATTAGCTTCAAATCTTATTCCACAGGGAGCTCAGGAGTATCAGTGACTTCATAGCGTTGATAGCCTTGAGACAGGGAACCAACATTTTCTACCCCTGGGTAAGTTAGTCATTAGCTATGGCTACCCCATGGAAGAGGGGGCGTACAGGGATGGTATAAAGTTGTGGGCAAGGAAGGTTTGAAGATGGGAGCCCTTAGCTGTCAGCACTCAAAGCTGGAAGAGTGGATATGTCTGCAGGTAAAAGTCACCTGGATAGGGCACCAAGAGTATTTTCTATAATATCCTAGGGAAACTCACACTCATGCAAAAGGATGCTTGTGCAAAGATATTCATTGCCCTTAGTATGTAATAGAAAACCAAAGAGGAGCCTCACTGCCTCTCAGCAGGAAAACAGAAAGATAAATTGCTTTATAAGTGCAATCAAATAATCTGGCACTGTTAAAATGAATCAACTAGTTCAGCATGTATCAATATGGATAAGCCTCCAAAACATAACTGGGAGTAAAAAAACAAATGGCCAAGGAATATGTATAGTATTATACCATTTATGTAAACTTTAAAATATATACGTAAGGACAGAATGTACAGATTTGGAATGCAAAAGTAGGTCATATGAAAACATGCGTGGTACAGATAAACACCAGGTTCAACACAACTCTATCATGTTTCATTGATTTTCTTTTGTAAAAAAGAGAGTATTCTGAAGCAAATAATCCACTCGCCTTGGCCTCTCAAAGTGCTGGGTTACAGGTGTGAGCCACTGCACCTGGGATTCTGTGGGCTGCCCTCAGGAAGCTCAGAAGCAGGAAAGGCTCAAAGAACTGGCATTCTGAACTTGAGCTGTCCAGGGTGCTGGACCCTAGTAGCGGGACTGGTTTTGCTGCAACAGATAGGCAGGTCTGGCCAGCTCTCACCTGAATGTACCCCAAATCTAACCATGCATCTCCACCCGGTCCTGTCACCCCCACCTCTCCTCCTTCCTGGCCTCCCGACTTCCTCTCTCATCCCCATAATCCATTCTCCACAAGCAGCTAAAGGGATCTTTTAAAAACATAAACCAGATCATGCTCTGTCCAGGATTACTATCCTCAGAAAGCTTCCCACCAACTTTATAATAACATCTAAAATCCTCCCCCAGCCTCTAACACCCTCCATAATCCGCCTCAGCTGGCCTCTCCAACCTCTTTGCAACCACCTTCCCCCTCGCCCTTCCTTTTATTATTTTTTTTTTTTTGGACTTGCCAACCCTTTACATTTGCCCTTCCCTCTGCCTGGGATGCTCGTCCATATCTGTAAAGGGCTCAGCCTACAGAGAGGGCTCCTGCCTGCACCATCATGACACCCAATATTTTTGTCTTACAGCACGTCCCACCAGCTGAAGTCATGTCACTTTATTTACTTGCTTACTTTTTGCCCCACTATTCAGTATGTCTTAAAAAAGCACCCCATCTAATTTACTCACTGTGTTAGCCCCACTATGGAGCACGGTGATGGTCCACATTTGTGTTTGTTCAATAGGTATTTGTCGAACCAAAAAATGTGCTACATGTATTTATTGAGCACTTCTTCTGTGACAGGTTCTGCGCTTGGCTCTGTGCATTCTGGAATAAGTAGGATTGTCCCTGCCCTCAAGATGCTCGCAGGGTGGAGAGAACAGAGAAGCCAAATTACAGAATCCTAGCATATTTGGACAATTCCCTTTGCTCATGTTGTAGAATTAGAGGACTTCAAAGTTATGCAGTTTTTCCATTCCCAACCCCATCCTTGTTTCTTAAATAAAGAAAACCAGTCTCACCCCAGAGAAGTGAGGATTTGCCCTAGTTCACACAGCATCAGAGGCATATTCTGGGTCTGAACCCAGCTTACCTCATTTCTTTTTTTTTTTTTGAGACAGAGCCTCAAGCTGTCACCCTGGATAGAGTGCTGTGGCATCACAGCTCACAGCAACCTCCAACTCCTGGGCTCAAGCGAGTCTCCTGCCTCCACCTCCCAAGTAGCTGGGACTACAGGCGCCCACCACAACACCCAGCCATTTTTTGGTTGCAGCCGTTATTGTTGTTTGGCAGGCCCAGGCTGGATTCGAACCCGCCAGCTCAGATGTACGTGGCTGGCGCCTTAGCCTGTTGAGCCACAGGCGCCGAGCCATAAATGCCCTCTTACTTCTATTTTCAGGTTTAAATGCCCAAAGTGGACATCTAAATATGCCTACCCCAGAAGAAAACTCTCCACATCCCATGCCTCTGTCTGTCTTCTCCTTAATTCATGCCCCCTGGTTTTTTGCTGCCAATGACAACCTCTAGCTTTCTCTGGGTTGCTCTGCTTCCCAATAGCTACTGTCAGATGCATTTGCTACTGTCTCCCCATCCTTCTCTTCTTCCCGTGCTTTCAACTTCCCAGTCAGTCTTTAAGTATCAGAGGACCTGCCACTGCTCCGCACAGTTGCCTGGCTTTGGAGACCATTATGTGCACAGCCCACAGCATATTTGAACTTGTGTGTCCATGGGGACGTCTTTCTAAGTAGGCTTGAGATATAAAAACTGGAACCCTGAAGTGATGTTTGTGATTTTGACAGAGAGATTTTACAAAAATAATTTTAGCTGTATAAAAACGTTTGTTTTTAATTATATTTTCCCATAGGCGTTACAGAAGAAGTACCTTCTAACCTTGGCTATTAAGTAAATAGCATTTAAAATACATAGATTAGGCGGTGCCCATAGCTCAGTGGGTAGGGTGCTGGTCACATGCACCAAGGCTGGTGGGTTCCAGCCTGGCCCAGGTCTGCTAAAGCAACAATGACAATTGCAACAAACAAAATAACTGGGTTTTGTGGAGAACGCCTGTAGTCCCAGCTACTGGGGAGGTTGAGGCAAGAGAATCTCTTAAGCCCAAGAGTTTGAGGTTGCTGTGAGCTGTGACACCACGGCATTCTATCCAGGGTGACAGCTTGAGACTCTGTCTCAAAAAATAAAATAAAATAAAATAACCAAAATTCAATTTTCTCATAACTTGTAGTGGGGTTCAACATACTTGATAATTTTCTCCTTAGCTAGACTGTCAACTTCTTAAGGGTAAAGAGTGCACTTCCTATATTTCTTTAGAACCTTCCCTAATTCCATCTTCCTGTCAGCTCCTTAGACTTAGAACTTAGTTCATGTTTTAGAACAAATAAATGAACATCAGAGTAAACAATGTTTTATTGACTTGGTATCTTGTCTTGAAAAGGAATTGATTATTGTTAAAATTCTCTTAAAAGAGGTTTTGAGTTCTGGAAATGTGCATTGGAAGTTTCAAATTTGCTTTGACTTTCTAATTGTATAATCAGGAGAGGAGTTGCTCACTGAGGGATTACTGCTGAATATTTAGGATAGACTGATAATCTTTCCTTCCTGGGTATGGGGCTGTGTTCACATTAAATACACTAAAATTGTACATCAGAAATTATCCAGTTTAAGGCAACTTAATTACTTTTATAGATCACATTATTTTATAGGAATGTAATTCTTTAGTTCTGTAAATAATTTTGAGCACTTGGAGAAAACACTGGAATCTGTAGTTTTTATTCTCCAAAGTTGTAATCTTTGCAATCTTTCTAAATACCCATAAGACTAGAGACTTGTGCCTTGAAAGAAATAGTCTCTGAAGTCGGTACTGTTTTAGAATTAGGAAAACATTTCCAAAGTTCTCTTTGATAAATCTTAAAGTGTTAATCTTTAAGATTTAGTACACAGAATCCATCCTTTTATCAACTGGATTATTTATTTATTTATTGTGACGGAGCCTCAAGCTGTCACCCTGGATAGAGTGCCATATCATCACAGCTCACGACAACCTCCAATTCCTGGGCTCAAGCGAGTCTCCTGCCCCCGCCTCCCAAGCAGCTGGGACCACAGGCGCCCACCACAACGCCCGGCCATTACTTGATTGCAGCCGTCATTGTTGTTTGGCGGGCTGGGCTGGATTTGAACCCGCCAGCTCAGGTGTACGTGGCTGACGCCTTAGCCCATTGAGCCACAGGCACTGAGCCTATCAACTGGATTATTCTACATGAAACCTTGGGTAGTTAAACTATATTACCTTATTACTGTACCTTTGATTAGTTAGCAATTAATAAGTTTTGTGCTGTCTATGAAAAATCATCTGGTAGCTAGATAAAAGTGTGCATAACTTATTTGCTGATTCAATGCTTAATATAGTGGCTTATTTCTTGCAAATTCTAGTCAGTGATACTATGCTGTTTTGTGATACAACGTGCTCTGAAATTTGTGAACATTTTTTTGTATCCTTGTAATTTTTTTGGCCCCTCAATTGACTTTTGCCTCTCCTTGGCTTATTATACTACTGGCCTACAGTTTAAAAAAAAAGTTTAATAGATTTTAAGAGGTCTTTTGGCTTAAATTGCAAACAATTACATTTAGAAATTAATGAACTTTCTAAAATTTAGTCCAGCCTAAATGAATAACAAAACTGTTGATAGGGCAAGAATAGTTGATTAGTGATTCCACATTCTGCCACACCTTTTGCGAATATTTTTCGCACTGTTGCCTTCAGAACAATTCATTATACTAATCCACCAAGCTTCAGCTCCTTCTTAATTGTTTTTCTCAAATGTCTCAACTCATTGGCGGCTTGGCGCCATCTATCACTGCTGACTCCAGAAATGAAATTTGATGATATGTGGCCATACCGGTGTCACAAGCTCAGTTACCTTCAAAAATCATTATCTTTAAAACTTCTCCAAGTAGCTACAAAACCAGTGACTCATACCTTGAAAGAGATGTTCACTGAAGTCATACTATTTCAGAATTAGGGAAACATTTTCTGTTCTCTTTGAGAAATTTTAAGTGTTAATTTTAGAAATTGAGCAAAAAATCCCAAACCCAGCATGTTTTCAACTTCTTATGAATCTATCTGATACCTCTGATAGTGTAGCTGTATTACCTAATTACTGTACTTGCATATTGTAAATGATTAATAAGTGTTTTTTGAATTGAATAGAGTATCTACAAGATAGGCTTATCTGTATGATTTCTTTTTGACTATGTCATGTGTTTTTTTGGTGTGTGTGACTCAGTCCTGGAAAGGACTTCTCTGTTGTGGTTCTTGGGTGGAGATAATTCATACCTCAAAATATTATACTTAGCTCTGAATTTCTAGAGTTCTGTTGCTTATAAAGTGATTTTATTAATGCACTCTGAAATTCTGGTGCTTGTCAGTTGGTTAGAACTTTTGTTATGAATCATGTATTTTTATTGAAATACAGACTGTTATGTATTTTGTGCTATAGTGACATAGATTATGGCCTATGCATACATGTACAAAGCAGGGAGCAACAACATCCCTCTGGGGCAGTTGAGGAAGTTTTCCCAGATGAGGTAACTTTTGAGTTGGGTCTTAAAGGGTGAATATGAGTTTGCCACATGGAGAAGAGGAGAAAAAACATTCAGGGAATCATAACCATCCCATTCAGAGCATGGGCTCTGGAGCTAGAATGACTAAGTTGGAAACTTGGAAAGCAGCAGCTTCGGACAAGTTATTTAGTTTCTCTATGTCTCAGTTTTCTCATCTGTAAAATGGGGACAAAAATAGTCTTCCTTAAGGCCAGGTGCAGTGGCTTATACCTGTAATCTCAGCACTCTGGGAGGCCAAGTTGGGTAGATTGCTTGCACTCAAGAGTTTGAGACTAGTCTGAGCAATAGTGAGACCCTGCCTATAAAAATAGCTGGGCATTGTGGTGGGCATTTGTAGTCCCAGCTACTTGGGAGGCTGAGACAAGAGGATCACTTGAGCTCCAGAGTTTGAGGTTGCTGTGAGCTACGATGCCATGGCACTCTACCGGGCACAAAGTGAGACTCTGTGTCAAAAAAAAAGGATTGAAACAGTTTATAACATGTGAAATACTTAGAGCAGTCAGTGCCCAGCACTAGTTGATGAAGAGGGGAAAAGGCTCGAAAGTTTAGGGGAGCAGTGGGAATTCAGTATGGCTGGAGGTTCAGGAACATGTGCAGGGCAGGGCCTGGGATAGGTGGTAGGAAAGGAATAGAGTTAAGGAGGGTGAAGCCAGATGGCAAGAAGACTGTGGTCCATGGTAAAGGGCATCTAGGCAGTAGGAAGCTCTGAGCAAGTGTTGGAGTGATGTGGTCTGAATTCAGGAAGTGGTTCTGGCACCAGTGTGGAAGATGGAACGACAGAGGTAGAGCCACGTCGCAAGAAAAACAGTAGCTTTCCAGGGGCGGTGCCTGTGGCTCATCGAGTAGGGCGCTGGCCCCATATACCGAAGGTTGCGGCTTCAAACCTGGCCTCGGCCGAACTGCAAAAGCAGAAAAATAGCCGGGCGTTGTGGCGGGCGCCTGTAATCCCAGCTACCTGGGAGGCTGAGGCAAGAGAATCGCCTAAGCCCGGGAGCTGGAGGTTGCTGTGAGCTGTGTGACGCCACGGCACTCTACCGAGGGCGATAAAGTGAGACTCTGTCTCTACGAAAAAAAAAAAAAAAAGATAGAAAAATTAGCTTTGCTTTTTGGCGGACACCTGTAGTCTCAGATACTAGAGAGGATGAGGCGAGAGGAGTTGAGATCAGGGGTTTGAGGTTACTGTGAGCTATGACCCCACCACATTCTTGCCTGGGGTAACAGAGTAAAACACTGAAACAAACTAACAACAAAAAAAGCCCCCAAATGATGAATTCATATATAAAAAACACTTTTAGACCTTGAAATGTATTGTTTTTCTGAAGAAAATGAAATAGAACAATAAAATTGTTTTTTAGTACTCACCCTTGATTATATTTTTGATTCAGTTTCAAACTTACGACTGGAAAGAAAAGTATTATAGCATAGTCTTATACTCTTGTGTTCATTGGTAGTCATAAAAGCTGGAATATCCGGGATGGTTTTAAAAACTCTACAGTGACATAACTGAATTTTAGCTTTTTACATATTCTTATTCATTCTGTTTTTGAATTATGCCATCCCAGACGGCTATTAAGCGTATTATATGTTGAATATAATACGCTGTTTTTCATAGAAGGGAATGTAGAGAGACAGTGCTGCCTTGAATTTCAGTTCATTTGGGCAAACATTTGTGGAGAGCTTTTTTCCAGGTGGTAATACACAAGACCTGGGGGCCGGGTTCATAAAACAAGGCTTCATTCCTGCCTTCATAGAATGGGTTATTGAAAATTGTAGTTGCAGGAGACTGGCCACTCCAGAGAAGACTGCCCCCAGCAATACCACTGGCTGGGCAAGCCACCTGGCCCCTGTCCAGAATGCAAGGGTGACCACTGTAGGGTGGCCTGTCCCCAGAGGCGAAGGCCTCCTGGGACAGGACCCCATCGGAGCCCAAACTGGACTGAGAGTGCCCGGGGCAAATTCTCATGGCTCCAGCTTGTGTCATCCCCTCAAGAGCCCTAGGTTTGCCTTATAGTGGAGCGCCAGGAGAGAAAATTTCTTTTGGACACTGGAGCAACTTTTTCTGTACTTCTCTCCAATCCTGGTCTTTTATCTCCCAAATCCATAACTATACAGGGGGTGTCTGGACAGCCGGTTACCA
>CAUYRH010132556.1:0-10872 GCA_963574655.1 Perodicticus potto
TCAAGCTGTCACCCTGGATAGAGTGCCGTGGCATCACAGCTCACAGCAACCTCCAATTCCTGGGCTCAAGTGAGTCTCTTGCCTCCGCCTCCCAAGTAGCTGGGACTACAGGCGCCCGCCACAACGCCCGGCCATTTTTTGGTTGCAGCCGTCATCGTTGTTTGGTGGGCCTGGGCTGGATTCGAACCCGCCAGCTCAGGTGTATGTGGCTGGCGCCTTAGCCCGTTGAGCCACAGTCGCTGAGCCAAAAAAAAAAAAAAATTTTTTTTTTAAATTGAAGTATACTTTAAAGTTGGGTGAAAGACTCAGATGGTAAATATACTGTTCAATCAAATTTGACAAATGCTTGTCAATGCTCAACCATTCCCATAGCCCCAGAACATTTCCTTGTGACCCTTTTGCAGTCAATCCCTCTTCCCTGAAGCAACCACTCATTTGATTTACCTCAAATGATTTATCATAAGTTAGTTTCGTGTATTGTAGAATTTCATACAAATTAAATCACATAGTATGTATGAACGTTTTCTATATTTAATTTGGTATAGACTGGTTATCACACCCATACTTTTACCAATGTCAGGCCTAGGGAACTATGGAAACGTGTTAAGTGTAGGGAAAACAGCAGAAGGAGTCTGGGTCAAGATGGGGATTTTATATATATAAAAATATATATACACCTCTCCTTTCTTCTTAGACACAAATTAAACAGGAATCAGATGAAATATTTAAAAATATTAAAAATGCATAACCACATTAAAAAATAAATGAAAAATCTTGGTGAAACAGGAAGGGAGAAGTTCATAGTAACGTATAAGGTAAGGTACTTTTAGTAGAGTTTCAAAGAAGATCTGCTCGTCTAGATAGTTTCTCTAAGTTTTCACACTGATTTGGTCTCCAGGTTCTGACAAATTTACTTGTGTCACAGCTCTTGTCTCCTGTACCCATGCCTCCTGCTGTACCCACATCAGCTCAAGGGCCCACGCTCTCTGGATTAAGGTATTGCAGCAACCTCCTAATTAGCATTTCTGGGTTTAGGCTTACCCGAACCAGTATATTCTCTAGAGCACTGTTCCCCAAACTCTCTATGTAAAAACAAGTTTTTTTATTTTTAAAGTGTTTATTATAGATTGATACTTTTGTGAAATACCATAAAATAAAGTATTGAACAAATGGAAAATAAAAGATGAGCTAAGTAGGAGCCCACATTTTAAAATCTATATAACCTCCATGGTTTTAACTATCAAAATGCAAACAGTTCCTACACTGACCACTACCTTAAGCTGACCTAATTTTCATAGGCTGGACATGTACCACATGTATCAGTACAGTAGGCCCAGTTCCTTATGTTACCACCTCTGTATGTTGATCAGTTTGCCACAGTCTCTAGGGTAGTCAGTTTACTGTATTAGATGCAACAGACATAAAACTACTCCATTGATTTGGTAAAACTTACTCTTGATTTGTGTATTTATTCCATTATATTCTGGTAAAAGTGGCCTAGCACTGGTCCATAGACACCATGAGTAATTCTGCCCTGGATGTTTATATATGCAGTGAGGAAATACTCTAAAGAGTAAATATGATCATGCCAATCTTTGTTTAAAATTCTCCAATGATTGTTTCCTAACTGTCTGCAGAATGAGGCTAAAACAACTTAGAACAATTCTTCAGAATCTGACCCCTCTCCAATAGCCTCCTAGCAGGGGCTTCTCTCAACCAAATCCCTATATAAACCACACGCTTCCATCCCTCTGTGCTTGTGCATATACTGTTTCTTCCCAGGGGAGATGATCCTCTAGATCTTCATCTTTGTATCCCCACCAAACTGAGCTTGCTGACATCAGAGACCATGTCTACTCACCACATGCCCAACACTGAGCATGAGGACTGTCCTCAGTAAGTGCTCAGTGGTTACGGAATGACTGACAATGATACTTTACATGGTTTAATTGCGAAAATGCAAATAGTTAATAATTTTCTAGTATGATCCCAGGAAGGCATCTTCCATTCTTGTTATTGTGTTTGCCTCACAGAACGGCTCTTCGCTGGATTTTAGCTTCATGACCAAAGAATGAGATTCAGTTTTTCAAGACTGAGGACACGTTCACCTTGAACCTTCTTAACAACCATCAAGGCAGGAACTAAACTCTCCCTCATATTCCATTTTAGTGAAATATGGACAATACTGCTTGAAACGTTTTTGCCCATGTATTTGGCACATGTGACATGCAGCTATGTTGGGCATATGCCAGGAGTAGCCTTTATGTATGAACATCTCTCAATTCTAAGACAAGGCGTACAAGGCTGCAAGCCGAGCAGATGCACTAGTTGATCAGTCTGCCCACAGGGAAACGGAGCAGCACTGTGGCTGTTCCTGTGGACTTTCCACAATGGGAGGGAACTGGGTGAACACTGCAGAAGTGAAGGGGAAAAGGACTGAGTAAAAGCAGACCATTTTCATGTATACATTTATGCCTTTAAAAAAAATCCTCAAAGTCTTTTATGCAGTGCCAACTACATGGATGTGACCTCTCGAAAAACTGAAGACCAGCCTCTAATAGACATTAAACAGAACACAATAAGCCAATTTTAGGAAGATAAAGGCCATTCAAAACCAATTTTTTTACTAATGCACTATTGAATATTGAAATTTTGAAGTTTTAATCTATCATTTATAGCTTTTCAAAGAAATAAAGCAAAGCCAACTGTGAAATAAAAAGTCTCACAAACATCCCCTTGAAATTAAGGAATGTGGTTATGTGTGCTTCTGGATAAAAATGCAATAAGCTACCTCCAGACTCTCCTCTGTAGACATGACTAGACGGCAAGACTGCTCAGTACCCTCCTAACTTCTCTTTTATGTCCCGTGTCCTCTCCTATTTATCTCACCATCTCCGCCCTGCTCACGGTTCTCCCCTCTCTCATCTGCATGCTCCTGTGGAGCGGCATCTGACTCATCCTTGCAGCCCCTGCCCTGGCACAGAACAGGAATGGAAAATACCTGGTGAATGAATGAACAAACAACAGTATGAACAAACAGAAGGATTTCTTTCAGAGAGCAAACATGTCCTGTGAGACGCGCTAGATTAACACCAGGTAGAGGCACGTGAGTACAACCTGGAGGGACGTGGCTCCCCAGATCCCGTTCCCTGACAGAATGATGAGCAAATTCCCGTCTCTCTACACAGAGATGGGGGAAACAACCCTCTGACTTCAGGGATGACTTCTCGCCTCATGGTGGAGGAAAAATCAAGCTGTTCAGTGGCGAACCACACAAATGTTAAAATTAAGAAAAAAAAACTTGTCAAGCATGTAATATGAAACACTTTACTTGCACATCTAAAAAGGAAATCATTTTCACATGACAATCTGGGTAGACTTAAAGGAAGCAGAAAGCCCCCTATCCCCTGTTCCTCTGTGTGCCCACCACACTGACTTGCTGTGCCAGTCATGGGGCACCTCCCGCACGCTGTTCTCTTCACACTTCCCATGCTTTACTGGCACAGTAGGACTGAATGCTGCATCAAAAAGTGAGCAAAGGGCACCAAGACACAGTTTTCTTTTTTTTTTAAATACATGTCTTTTATTATTCTTCATTACATTATTTCCCCCCTCCCACCCCTTAGTGGTAAGACAGAATTGATTTACAGAAAAGAATACAGAAAACACCAAAGCTCCCGGTAGAGGGAGAGAATTCAAGTAGGGAGAGAGAAGCTCTCTCTGTTCCTCTCCCGGCAAGACACAGTTTTCAAAAAAAGACATATAAATGGCCATCAGCATATGAAAAAGTGCTCAATATCACTAATCATCAAAGAAATGCAAATTAAAAGTGAGATACCATCTCACACCAGCCAGAATCGCTACTACTGAAAAGATAAAAAATAAAAGATGTTGATGAAGACGTGGAGAAAAGGGACCGACTGAATAAAGACAATGTGGCGTATATACACAACAGGACACTACTCAGCCATGAAACAGAAAGTACTCATGCCTTTTGTAGCAACAAATTAATAGAACTGGATGCTATTATCTTAAACGAAACAATTCAGACACAGAAAAATAAATATAAGTGAGAGCTAAATATTGTGTAGATGTGGATGTGGAGTGTGTAAAACAGACAAGGGAGACCTGGAAGGGTGGACGGGTGTGGGGAGGGAAAGGAGAAATTGCTTCATGGGTTAAATGTACAATATTCAGGCAACGGATACACTGAATACCACACAATACTGTAGAACCTCCATCGCTAACACCTTCCCAAACTGGCCACCTCCTTAAGCTGACCTAACGTTCACAGACCAGACCCGCAGCACGCGTACATATTTTACGGTGGGCCTGGTTCCCTCTGCTGACCACCTCTGGATGATGACCAGTTTGTTATGGTCTCGTGGGTGGTCAATTTACAGAGGATGTACCATATCATGGAGCAAAATTACAGTTTACTCAATATATTTATACAAATAAAAGCAATTTAAACAATTTTTATTTTATTTTATTTTTTTTGAGATAGAGCCTCAAGCTGTCGCCCTGGGTTAAGTGCCATGGCATCACAGCTCATAACAACCTCCAACTCCTGGGCTCAAGCAACTCTCCTGCCTCTACCTCCTAAGCAGCTGGGACTACAGGTGCCTGCCATAAGGCCCAGCCCTTTTTGGTTGCAGCCGTTATTGCTGTTTGGCGGGCCCAGGCTGGATTCAAATCCATCAGCTCAGGTGTATGTGGCTGGCGTCTTAGCCGCTTGAGCCACAGGCGCTGAGCCAATTTAAACAATTTTAACTCTAGCACTTGGGAAAATACCAAGCACATAGTATGTGTTCACATAGGTGCTCTTATGAATGGTGGAGAGGATAAGTCCTACCTTGATTATTTTAGGACAGAATATTGGCCAGGTGTGGCCAGATCATTTGATTTTTTTCTACGAGAGTAGTGAGTGGATTTTTACATATTAAGTCTAATATCAAGTATTTATATTTCTAAATATAAAGTATATTAAAACACTGGTTAGGTAGAACCAAATCCATTTGCAGACTAATTTTTTTTTTTTTTTAATTGTTGGGGATTCATTGAGGGTACAAGAAACCATGTTACACTGGTTGCATTTGTTGGGTAAAGTTCTTCTTACAATTGTGTTTTGCCCCCAAAAGGTGTGGCACACACCAAGACCCCAACCCCTCGCTCCTTGCAGACTAATTTTTTGATGGAAATCTTTCTGTCTCGTTCCTATTGGCCTATTGTGTGACTAAGTTAAGGGGAATTTGCACGGAAGGAGAAATGCAGACAAAGTGAAACCTCTAAATCTGTGGTGTTCCTCCCCCCCCAATGGATAATCCAGTTCCTTCTCCTGTTTTCTTTTTTCTTACTAATATACAATTTATACTTATAGTTATGATCTCAACTTCAGGCAATCCTACAAACACAATCATTGCTATGCTGCTTTGCAAAAAATAAAAAAAAAATTAAAAAAAGGAAAAAAAAATATTCCAAAACAAATACAAACCAGAATTTTCTTTAATTCTGAAAAGAACTGGGTTTTAAAAGTAGCTTTACTACTTGCAACAAAGTGTATACACAGAAAATTAGTACAACCTAGAATGATTATGTCCAAACACCTATTTCCAGGTGGAACAGGTGGAAATTACTGAACCAAAATGGAAAAGACAACACTAGCCTAACTGTAGGAAGCGGTACTGCATACTTTATGGTAACTGGATGCAGGTAAATGGATGAGGTCTGTCATCTATTTAGGAAACTATTGTATATGCTGCCCCAATCCTGTACATTTCATTTTCTTTGTCTTGTTTTTGGAATGTACTTAAAAAAAAAAAAGGTTGTAGAATTACAAAATTCTTTCAATCATAAAACTCTCATAAGGACAGAGAAAGCAAGACTCTTAAGTTCAGACGTCTTTCTTCTCCACGTGAAAGGCCATCATAGAAAGGTGGATCTAGACTGCTACGCAGAGCTTTGTTTTTTTTTTTCTTTCCAAGTTGCGTCTTTCTCTCTGGCACTATAGGTGAACACAATAATAGTAACTAGTTATACCCAGAAGGGGATATTGTTATATAGAAGACACCAGTGGCTTTCTCCCTGTTGAGACTATAATGCCTTATGGATGTATGATCGATGGAGAAACCCATGTAGTTGTATCTGCTGATGTTGTCTGTTAGAAAATAAATCCTGACTGTTCCCTTCCCTCTACCCACCACCACACAAAGCTGGACGCTTTTCAAGCACACCATCTTATACACATACTTGTCCTTATCCCCCTCAGTATCCAGAAAAAATAAGTATACTCAAAATATTTACCCATCATTATTCTCTCCATTCAAACTGCCACTTTCTGAATTCATAATATTCAAACACTATCTCTTAATCCCTTAAAACCAAGATCAAATGCTGCTTGTTCCATTAAGCCTTTCTTGATCCCCTCAACTAAAGACAAAACTCTCTGTATATTTAACTGTATTTCTTCTGTGGCTCCTATCACTTGCTACCTTACCTAACATTATTGTGTCCACGTACTAGACTGCAAAGCTTGAACGTTCCTTTCTCTGTGTTCCTAACTGGAGCACAGGATGCATACACTGCAGATACCAAGAAAAGTTTCTTCACTGAGTGAAACGATCTCATTCTAAAGGATACTTAGGTATCTTTCCTTCTCTCTTTTATGTTTCTTCCAACAACTCTGCATCCAGATATATAAAACAAAAAGTTTTCATAAAGAGCTTTACAATTCTCATTTGATAAGAAAAAAATACCTGCCCAATTCTCTACTGCAGGGAGAATTTGCTTCTGCTGTCTGTGGAGTTAGACTTTCTATACTTTGTGAATAAATCTTGCTTTCACTTTCTAAAAAAGAAAAGAAAAGAAAAGATACCTCTAAAGATGAAATGTGTGGCTTTCCTTCCCTACCTGGCTTAACACCTCAATAGCTCTGCCTCCCCTGCTCTTTCCCACTGAGAGACTGACAACTGACTAATAGGATTATTGGCTCTATTCTAATAACCCAGCTTAGCTAGAGGCGAGCAAAAAATGACAGCCTCAATCTGAATTACATGGGCAGAGAATCCATCCAATTATTAGCCAGAGTAACTGTTATTACCTCTCCCAATCAAAAAAGAGGCAGCTGTTAATCTCTGGTGGCCTGCAAAGGCTGGTGGCCTTTGTACTTGACTTCTCTATAGACAATAATTATGTTCTTTGTGATCAGGGAGGAAGGCCTTAGCCTTTTAGACAGAGGTAGCAGATGGGGAAAACCATTCGCATGTTCATTAACAGTATAGGCCAGATTTGTTCTGAGCATCTGTGGCATTTTAAGACATGTTTACAGATAATACAAGTAGTTTGGGCAAGTCTATACATTTAGAAATCAGTAGCCCAGTTTATGTAGATGAGTACATCTCAGAGTGAAATTTTTTATGGTTGTTTTTCCTCATATGTAAAACTTTCCCAACATTTAAAGGACATCACTTCCACTCTTCCGCTATCATCATTATTAATGTTAGCTTATAAGAAGCACATATAATGAGCTGATATAGTCCTTGTTCTGTGTTTGTTCCTTTATAAGCTTCCTAACTGCTAGTTTCTTCATATTCCCATAATCTATACAAATATGTATGCTCAGGCACTAACAACGACAGGACTCAGGTTATGGGGTCAAGGATATCACAAAAGCAAAACTATAAACTTGTGGGAATGTGGTGCCAAAAAGATTAAAATCATAAGCTATAGTTTGAAGGCCTAGGTAATATGGTAAGTGGCTGAGAGGCTGAAACAATCCCTTTGTGATGCTAATTAGAACTTGGACCCTTTGAGCGCTCTCCTAGAGGGAGCTGAACTGTGCTATTTCTGACCCACTGGTACAAAAGGAGGAGGGAGCAGGGTGAGCGAGAGGTGGTTGTGCAGTAACTGAAGGGAAGAAGCAGGACACAAGATCTGATTGCTTTTTTCTTTCTTCGTAAGCTGTTATGAGATAGATGACCAAAGATTAATGTATAGAATTCCTTACTACAATCCAACAAAACTCACAATAAAGTTATCTTGATTTTCTCTATCCTCAAGGTCTCCAAAGCTGCCAGGTGGCAGGCACTAATGAGTTGAGCATTCACAGCTGAGTGAGAGGTAGATTTAAAAATAGATAAATGCAATACAATGAGATACATGTTCTAATGAGGGAATGTACTATGAGCTTCTATTTCATAGAAGAAATAATTTCCTTAACTAGTTCTTTAAGATACAACTGGTGTTAACACCGTTTTCTGAACTATCATGCTCTCAAATTAAAAGGTAGAGGATCTATATATGAGGTTCCTTGTACAGCTCCTTCATTCCCAGCTCTTCCAACTTCCAGGTCTACCTGCTTGTTTATAGCAGGACCTGAGGAATCTTACCACAGCAGTTTCCTTTTTCCCTTGTCTCTGTACCTCAAATGTTCTGGATGCTTTAAATTTTGAAGGCAAAAGAAATTTGGGATTATGAGACCAAAGACAGTTTGCTTTGGGCAAGAGGGTTATATGGACTAACGCCAGTAACACTGCCAAACTTTTCTGTCCCAGCAGCTCCGAGGCGGCGGGATCTTAGAGCTCAGAGGCTCTTCCTCCTGAAGAGTGCAAGGAAAGGGGGAGGAGTGTTCCTACAGTACTCTAATTTCACTCCATCATAACATCATGCTTCTTTACTGACTTTTCTATTTATTTAATTGTAAACTAGTTCATACTGATTACAGTATCTATTTACTTTATTGCAAACTAGACTGTGAGCTCTCTAACAGCTGGGATTATGTTTATTTTAGGTCTACCAAAAAGTAGGTGTTTAATAAATATTTGCTGCATCAAAGAATAAAGGCACAGTTTAATTTCTGGAGTTCTCTGACATCAGAAATTCCCTCATCAAGAGGGAAAAAGCTCATCAATTCACAATGAGAAAAAAGCCTCATTTGTTCTAAAGTCATGTTAAGACCATTGCTTCTTTGTTTACTTGGAGGATCTGTCCAGTTCTGTCAGTGGGGTGTTGAAGACCCCAGTTACTATAGTGTTGTAGGATATGATATTGTTCAGACTGGTTAGGCTTCCTTTTATATAACTGGGAGCATTTAAGTTGGGTACATAGATATTTAGGACTGAAATGTCTCCCTGTCGTACTTTTCCCTTGACCAGTACACAGTGTCCATCTTTGTCTTTCTTCAATTTGTTGGTTTGACGTCCAGTGTATCTGCTTTTTTTTCTGATTTCCTAAAATATTGCTTTCCAATTCTTCACCCTCAGTCTTGTTTTGTCCTAGAGGTTAGATGTGTTTCCGGATGACATCCTATACTTGGTTGGTGCCCTTTTATCCAGTCAGCCAACCTGTGCCTCTTCAGTGGGCAATTCAAGCCATTCACATTTATTGAGAGAATTGATAAGTATGGTAGAGTTCTGTTCATCTTAGTTTGTGGAGGTCCATTGCTTAGTTTTATCACTTGGGCCTTTGTGGAAGCTAGCCTTTGTCCTTTAGTTTCTGTGTGTCTTTACTTTGCTGGTCATTCATTGTGATGGTCTGTGTACAGAATGGATATGAGTACTTCCTGCAGATCTGGTCTTGTAGTGGTGAATTTCCTCAATGTTTGTGCATCAGCAAAATATTTTATTTCTCCATTGTATATGAAGCTTAGTTTAGCAGGATACAGAATCCTAGGCTGAAAGTTGCTTTATTTAAGAAGGTTAAAGACGGGTGACCACTCTCTTCTGGTTTATAAAGTTTCTGCTGAAAAGTCTGCTGTTATCCTAATGTTTTCCCCCTTATTGTTAATTAGTTGCTTGTGCCTGGCTGCGTTCAGAATTTTCTTTTTCATTTTGACTTTGGCCAAATTCATTACAATGTATTTAGAAGATGCTTTGTTTGAAATGAGTTGTCCTGGAGTTCTATAACTATCTAGTACCTGTATGTCTGGGTCTCTCACAATGCGTGGGAAATTCTCCACAAGAATTTCGCTCTTTGCTGGTGATATGATCTTATACTTAGAAAACCTCAGGGACTCAACCATGAGACTCGTAAAAGTGATCAAGAATTATAGTCTGAGAATATTAAAATCAATGTCCACAAATCAGCAGCATTCATATATACCAACAATAGTGAAGATGAAATACCCTGGAATATAACTAACAAAGGATGTGAATGATCTCTACAGAGAGAACTATGAAACCCTGAGGAAAAAAACAGTGGAAGTAGTTAACAAATGGAAGAACATACCATAGTCATGGCAGGGAAGAATCAACATTGTTAAAATGTTCATACTAGCCAAAGCAATCTACAGGTTAATGCAATCCCTATTAAAGCACCAACATCATACTTTGAAGAACTTGAAAAAAATAGTTCTTCGTTTCATAACCAGAAAAACTCCCAAATAGCCAATATGATTCTAAGAAATAAAAACAAATCTGGAGTAATCATGTTGTTATACTACAAGTCTATAGTGATCAAAACAGCATGATCCGGCACAAAAGTAGAGATATAGATCTGTGGAAGAATAGAGAATCTAAAGATGAACCCAGCCACACGTTGCCATCTGATCTTTGATAAACCAAACAAAAGCATATATTGGATAAAAGAATCCCTATTTAATAAATCGTGCTAGGAGAAGTAGTTAGCCACTTGTAAAAGACTGTTGGACCCACACATCTCACCACATAGAAAAATTGACGCATGATGGATAAAAGATTTAAATCTAAGACATGGAATGATAAAAACTCTAGAAGAAAATGAGGGGAAGGCTCGGCACCTGTGGCTCAACAGGCTAAGGTGCCAGCCACGTACACCTGAGCTGGCGGGTTCGAATCTAGCCTGGGCCCGCCAAACAACAATGACGGCTGCAACCAAAAAATGGCCGGGCATTGTGGC
>CAUYRH010132557.1:0-15918 GCA_963574655.1 Perodicticus potto
GTCACCCTGGATGGAGTATGTGGCATCACAGCTCACAGCAACCTCCAATTCCTGGGCTCAAGCGAGTCTCCTGCCTCTGCCTCCCAAGTAGCTGGGACTACAGGCGCCCGCCACAATGCCCGGCCATTTTTTTTTGGTTGCGGCCGTCATTGTTGTTTGGCGGGCCCGGGCTGGATTTGAACCCGCCAGCTCAGGTGTATGTGGCTGGCGCCTTAGCCCATTGAGCCACAGGCGCCGAGCCTCCTTTTTTTTTTTTTTTAATTGGAAACAGTCTTACTCTCTTGCCCAGGCTAACATGCTGTGGTGTCCTGGCTCGCAACAACCTCACACTCGTGGGTTTAAGAGATCCTCTTGCCTCAGCCTCTTGAGTAGCTGGGACTACAGGTGCGTGCTACAATGCCTGGCTAGTTTTTCTATCATTTTAGTAGAGATGGGGTCTTGCTTTGCTTGGGGTAGTCTCAAACTCCTGAGTTCAGGCATTCATCTCTTGTTTCCATCAAAGGACACCACCCAAAGAATATTATATAGCTACTTGATGTTTCTTTGAAATAGCCTTGAACATTTATTGAGCACTTACTGGTGTGCTGAGCACTGTTTAAGCCCTGCCCGGGCATCTTCTCATCATCCTCACAATAGTTCTATGAGGTCCGTATTATTATTAGCCTCGCTTTACAGGCAAAGCAAAATGAAGCTGAGTGAGTAACATGCCCAAACTGAAATAGCCAGTAATTAAGGGAGCAGGGTCTACAAAGCCCACTTCGTTACAAACTCTGTGCTGTTTGACAGATCTTCTTCCTTTTCAGAGAGATGATTTGAGGCCTTAATTAATGTTTATAAAGACCGCAATTATTATTCTTCCCTAAAGAGGTAGCGTATCGCTAAGGCATACTTTTAACAGCCTTGTCTTCCTATGTGGGATTTTCTCTCAAGGCAACGCTCAAGGGGACTTGTAGCGGTGATTCTCAAAGTGTGGTCCCTGGACCAACTGTATAAACAACCTCTGGAACTTGTTAAAAGGCAAATTTCTGGCTCCACTCCAGACCCACCGAACGAGAAACTTCCGAGGATAGGGCCCAGCAATCCATGTTCTAACAAATCCTCTAGGTGAGTCTAATGTGTGGTGAAGTTTGAGAACCACTGAGTTAGACTAATGTAGCCATGACGTTGCTCAAAGCAGTTAAATGAACAATCACAGCCACATTAGCTCTCTGGGCGAACCATCTGCTGGTGCCGATGGCCGCAGAGAAACAAATGTTAGCACAGCACCACATTGTATTCGTGTCTCAGTAGAGTGAACAGAAGCTGGATGTTTAAAATGTCAACGAGATCAGACTGTGGTGGGAGCAGGGAGGGGTGACACATGTCCCTTTCAACAGCAGAGGGAATGCAGAAATGACACAGAAAAATGGCTTCCGGGGATGCTTCAGCTCCCAGAAGGACCAGGGGCTTCAGGGGAGAGGTGTCTTCAATTAATTACTTTAAGGCAGATCGCAGAGGCCTGAGGGGACTCCAGGTCAAGTTCACACTTTCTCCCTTCCTTCTCCCTTCCCCATTCGGCACCGACTGTGTTGACAACACACAGGCTTTGCAGGAAACACAAAGGCTCCCTGCGCCCCTGCTCCGAGACTTTCCATTCTTTTCCTCTTGGACAGATTCCCAGTGATCCAGTGCAGCGCTCTCAGGGGGAAGTGGGCTGGCCCTGAGCGATAAGGGCCCAATTGCGCAGATTTGTCATTCCATGGGCAGGCTGCCACGGCCTCTACATGAGAGTAAGCAGTGATGGATGCCCAAGGCCATGGAAAAACAGTAGCGTGTTGTCACCTGGGAGGTGTTATGGACAGGGAGGCGACTGGGCACACAGGCTCTGGTCACATGTGGGGCCCTGGGCTTTTCCTTACCTTCCCGTTGGGTCTTGGGAATAGTGGCTGGCTGCCTCTGGAAGGCCTGGAGGCTCACGACAGGGGGCTTTGCAGGCTTCGGGGGAGGAGGACCCAGGGACTTGACAGAAGGCAGTGGCTTCGTTTTGGGAAGGTGGTGATGCCGGACATCTGGCTGTTTTTCTGAGCACAGAGAGTAAAACAGTATACATTATGATTATTTCCACTTCATAGCTTGTCGGGGACATGGACTAGTTTTCTTGCCTCACTCTCTTCCACCCTTTTCTCTGTCCAGCAGCCGAGAGCCCTGAGCACCACATAGACATGACTAGTCACCAGGCTGCCACCCTGGTGACAGCAGGACATCGGTCACTCCGCTCTGCCATTTCTACCCCATCTGGCCACACCTATGTTTCTAGAGTCTTTCCTTGTTACCCTGTAACGTCCTGCTTCCCCGGCCTTAAGCTCTAACTTTTTTTTTTTTTTGCAGTTTCTGGCCCAGGGCTGGGTTTGAACCCACCACCTCTGGCATATGGGGCCGGCACCCTATTCCTCTGAGCCACAGGTGCTGCCCCTAAGCTCAAACATTTTTCATTTATTTCATTGGTTTTTCACTTCACCTTAAAAGGTGCTCATGTACCGAAGATTTTGTTTATGCCATTCTTGGTTTTGAATCACTATTCCGAGTCTTGGCAAACTTTAATTCATTCTTTTAAGGCTGTGCTCTAAAGGCACCTCCTCTGGAAAGTTTTATTTTATCTCTATCAGAAATCAAGGCCAGAATTAACCAGTCCCTGTTTCTGTCCCTGTAAGCACCTTGCTAATATCACTACCTGGGCGCTATGGCATATTGGAGACATTGGCTGATCTTCTCATGAAACAGGGGCTCCCATGGGCAGGGACTATGCCCTATTGGCCTCCCAGCACCAAGCCCACGCCCTACTTCAGAGAAGAAGGACTCTGACTGTTCACTGCGAGGATTCCTCAAGCACCAGTGATGTGCAAATAGTGTTTCAAAACCAAGAATGGCATAAACAAAAGGGGGGGCTGGAATGAAGAGCGAGAATCGACTTCTGATATCCAAGGTGCGTAGCCTGGGACTGGGTTCAAGATCAACTGTGTGGTTTCTGGGCACCTGTGAATTTTGCATCCTGGAATTTTCTAGAAGAATCCTGATTTTGTATATTTTTATTCTTCTATACTCATAAATCCAACTGCAGTGGAAATTCCAATATGGTATATGAAAATCATATCTGCCTCTTCCACTGAAAATAGCATAAAATCTTAAATAATCCAAATGCCTTGAGATCTTTTGGTTTGCCAAAGTTGGCTACATGGGCCATCCATGCTAAACCGTGGACATGCACCAGGACTTCACATGCAGCGCTGAGAACTTCCCCTGCAAACACCTCTACAAGTTGGGAGAGGGAAGGAAAACTTTCTTCCTACCCTACTTCCTCTCCCAGCTGGGAGTTACATCCCCAAAAGCGCAGGCAGAGCTAATGTTCCTCTCTTCTTAGGCTTTAACTATAAGTTACAACGTCAGAAACGTTAGTGTTTATCAAATTAGAAAGAAGACATAGTGAAAATTAACATCACTTATTCATTGGGCTCTTGTCTTTGCGTTGAGCCGTTTACCTGGGTTACCTCATTTAATGTAAGAGAACAGAGGTGTGATGGGAGGGGAGTAACTACTGTAGATCAAGTAACCGAGGTCCCCTCAGAGCAGGTGACACGTGAGCACAGCCCGTGATGAAGTGGTGCAGTGAAACACCAAAGACCTGCTGGGAGGTTGCCCCAGGCAGAGGGATTGACAAGGGCAGACACCTGGGGCGGCAGCAGCGTGGTCTAAGGAAAAGCAAGGGGGTGACGGAGGAGAGGGCAAATGGGGAAGGGGTAAATTGACCTGGAGCAGAACGATGTGATCTGATTTGGGATTGAGAAGGAGGAAAGTACGGTAGAAGACGGGAAGAGTATAGGAGGAGGAAGCCCCGGGGGGCTGATGCAGTGGTCCAGGTAGAGATGAGCTGGATAAGGGCAGTGGGGATGGATGGGCAAGAGGGAGGCCTTCAGAACATACGTTGGTGGTAGAACCAGGAGCTTGCTCAAGAATTCAATGCAAAGAATAAAGAGGAAGGAAAAATAGAGCATGACTCCAAGGTTTGGGGGCTGAGAAATAGTTGTGCTATTTCCTGAGACAGAAGATTAGCAATAGATTGAAAATCGCATTTGATGTATAAGAAAGCAGACCAGGCTCTAGGAAGTTTTATATACCTGTGTGTGTGTGCACGCACGCCTGCGTTTCCAAGGTCATGCAACTTGTAAGAAGTAGAGCTAGGATTCTAATCCAAGTTTGGTCAAACTATATCACAATGTAATTCCGGGAGATTCAGCACTTTACTTAAACCTGAGGTTACAAGGTAGCTGATAGGAACCCTAGAATATTCACACGAGTCTGGAGCAACACTGCCAAGTTCGTGCACTCATGTATAGCTGCGCCAACTTAACAGGGTCTAAATTAGAAAACCAGAATGACGGCTCTTCCTAGTCGCTTGGCGGTTACTGTCTTACCTGGGGCCTGGCTGGCGAGTTCACGCTCGTAGATAGGCTGACACAGGCTTCTCTTGGGCCTGGGATTTTTCTGGCTCTGCCTGCCATGTGGAGAGACTAGAAAAGGAGGATCTTCAGAGGCAGCAAGTGACTTTCTTTGGGCCAGCAAGTGCCTCTGGGAAGGAAGGGTCTGGGCTTCTTTTACTTGCACTTTGCCCCTTGCCTCCTTTGCAGTAAGTCCCAGGCCATTTTGCCTTTCCCCATGGAGGGCCTCGCTTTCACAAGTGGCCCAGAGAAGGGTCGATGACGTGGCACTCTTCTGAGAGGAGACCTTCTCCCAGTTCTGGAGCTTCTCTCTGAAGCTACTGGCCACCATTACTTTCTCTGCACTGGGTAACTCAGCGTTTGATTGAGCCACATCCAATGACAGAGAAGCCTTCTGTGAGTCCACGGCAGAACACGCGGCAGAATTTCCCAGAGCTCCCGGGGAATTAGAACATTTCTGAATTCCACTCATCTGGACCAGCTTCATTTTCTGGGGTGTAAGAGGCTGGGACTCCCCACTGGAACATGGTGGAGGCTGCCAGTGCTTGGATGCCAGCGGTTTCCTGGTCGCTGGAATCTGGGTTGACTGGGGGCTCCCGCTGTCACCTTTTTGAGAAATACCTGCTGAGAATTTAATAGGTCCTGGAAGAGGTGGAGCATCAAGATTTTGAAATTTGGCTCGAAGTTCCTCGAAGTTTCTTACCCCTTTCTGGAGCATAAAAGAAAACAATATTGTCTCATTATTCCAGGAAGAAAGCCAGCGTGATTAGCTGACTTCACTGCTAACGTCAGACCTTTATTAATACTTAATCTACTGGGTAATATTAACCAGTAGCGATATTGTCTACTTGAGATGGAATGAACACAACTATGTTCCCTTTAAAACACTTCAGGTGCGTTTAAATTTTTCATAGCATGTAAAGAGCAGAGAATGCTTTTAGATGGTACTAACAAGGGTGGAAAAACCCCTTGACACAAATTTTTGACGGCTCCCCGGTCCATAAAAGTAAGTTCTAAGCAGCATCATACAGCATTTAAGCTTTTCTGTAATATGGTCCTGACTAGTTCCAAAGTTGGTGGAGTTATGCTCTTCAGACATAGCCCAGCACAATTGCCCATAACCCAAACAGGACTGTCTAGAAATCTTGTAATCCCTGCCGCCTCCACTTTGCTTTGTGTTCCTGCATCACAAAATGCATTCCCATCTACTTGTCCACTGCTTTCTCGCAGGTCAGTGCCCACCACTCCATCAAAATTTCCCCCGCCATGACAGGCATGGCGAACTTCTCCCCAGACTCCTTGGTGCTTCCAAAGCTCTTTGTACCTTGGCTGTGGAACTTAACGCTATGGAGTAAAGAACAAACTTTGGGGCTAGACAGGCTTGGGTTCAAATGCTGACTCTGCCCTCGAACCTTTATAGCAGCACAATTCCCCATCGCAGAGACCTGGAAACACCCCAAGTGCCCACCGATACACGAGTGGGTTCATAAAGTGTGGTATATGCATACTATGGAGTCCGACTCAGCCATGAAGAAAAGTGGTGAAGTCATATCTTTTGTGACAACCTGGATGCAACTGGAAATCATTCTTCTAAGTGAGACATCACAGGACTGGAGAAACAAAAACCTGTACTCAAGACCGGGTTGGAACTGATCAGTCAACACCTAAGTGAACGTATGGGTGTAAATCTCCATGAAAATCAAGCCGGAGGGAGGAGTGGTTGGGTAAATTCACAACTATTGGGCTTGGTGCATGCTGTCTGGGTGGGGGGCACACTCATAACCTTGACTCAGTATGTACAGAAAACAAATTATGCAAACAAAACGTGTGTGTCCCCAACATCCTAAAAGAAAAAGAAAAGAAGAAGAAAACGAATTCTGACTGCTCTTTACTACCTAGGTAAATATTTTGGGAAACTCAATCTTCCCTGGAAGTCATATTATAAAAATAAGTTGTTAAGTGTTGGAAGGATTAGGGTCACTCTATGTACAGTGCTCAGGACAGTGCCTGACACACAATAGGTTTATTCATGATAAATGAAATCTCTTTATAAGGGGCAAGATGATCGTCTTGTATTCTTAACTCCCTTTAAGAGATTATGCTCTTCGCTCTAAATTCTGCTGAAATCCACCATGAAAAGGATGGTGGTGATGGCTGCCCAGCCCCTGGGGCAGAGGAAGAGCATGGCTGGGATTATACAAGGTGTCAGCTGCCAGGTGCCCCAGCCAGGTAGATACACGCTCCCATGCTCTTCCCACCCTCCCTCTCTGTCCCACTAGACCTCACTTATTTTCATAAGTGCGTCTTGTTACTTTTTGCCTAGAAGGTCATTTTTTGGAGCCATTTCAAAAAGTAAGAGCCACTCTCTTCTCCCAGTCATCGTAAAGGGTTTTAATTCCATGTACACAGACCATCGCCATGGCCATGACTTTTGATTTTGCCAGCTGAGAGAAAGGTGACCTTTTCTCACTGTGTTTACAGTTGACTCGCACCTGCCTTCCGAAGATTCAGGGAGGGAGGGGAGTTGAACAAGAAGCATGAGGCCGGGTCTGGGAGCGTGCCTGCCCTCTCTCCTCTCTCTTCATCGCTCCTCTCACACACCCTCCCGGGGTTTATTCCTTATACTCCAACCAGAAAACCAGGGAATTCAATTACACTCTCTCTCCTCTGACGCAGCAGAAGCCAGTGCTGTGCATGGAATCCGGAGATGTGAGTGTGAGGCTCAACTCAGACATTTTCTAGTTATACGTCGGGGGCAATTCCCTTTGCTTCTCTGAGCCTGTTTTCCTCACTGTAAAATGGGACTTATATTTCTACCTACCATTCAAAAGTATTACAAGGATCAAATGAGGTAACAGATGTGTACCACTTACATTGTGGTGAAATACACATGATGTAAAATATACTATGTTGACCAGTTTTAATGCTACAGTTTAACAGTGTTGAGTAGATTCTCATTGCTCCTGAATTCTTCTCATCTTGCAAAAGTTAAACTCTATGCCCGTTGAACAGCAACTCCACATTCTGTCCCCACATTTTTCCTTATGTTTCTACGAATTTGACTCTAGATACCGCGTCTGAGTGGAATCGGACGGTATTTGTTTTTTGTGACTGGCTTGTTTTACTTAGCACAATGGTCTCAAGGTTTAGCCATGTTGTAGTACGTTTTAGAATTTCCTTCCTTTTTAAGGCTGAATAATATTCATTGTGTGTATATAACACGTTCTTTTTATCCATTCGCCCATTAGTGGATACTGGGCTGCTTCCATCATTTAGCTATCATAAAAGATGTGTCTGTGAATTATAGATGTACAAATATCCTTTGAGATCCTGCTTTCAATCCTTTGGGGGTATGTTCCAAGATATGAAATTACAGCATCATATGGTAATTCAATTTTTAATTATTATTATTATTATTATTATTTTGTGATAAGGTCTCATTCTGTTTCCCAGGCTAGAATGCAATGGTGTCATCACAGCTCATTGCAGCCTCAAATTCCTGGGCTCAGGTAATTCTCCTGCCCCATTCTCCTGTGTAGCTGGTACTGTGAGTATGTGCCACCATGCCTGGCTAACTTTTCTGTTTTCATAGAGGCAGGGTCATGCTATGTTGCTCAGGCTGGTCTTGAATTCCTAGCCTCAAGTGATCTTCCTACTTCAGGCTCTTAAAGTGCTATGATTACAAGGCGGCACCTGTGGCTCACTGGGTAAGATGCCAGCCCCATATACCAAGGGTGGTGAGTTCGAACCCAGCCCCGGACAAACTGCAACAAAAAAATAGCCAGGCATTGTGGTAGGCTCCTGTAGTCCCAGCTACTTGGGAGGCTGAGATAAGAGAATCACGTAAGCCCTGGAGTGGGAGGTTGCTGTGAGCTGTGATGCCACGGCACTCTACCAAGGGTGATAAAGTGAGACTCTGACTCTAAGAAAAGTGCCATGATTATAGGGATAAGTCACCATGAGTCAGCCTTTATTTTTAACTTTTTAAGCCATGGCCAGGCTGTTCTCCACACCAACTGTGCCATTTTCATTCCCACTAACAATGCACAGGGGTTAAAATTTTTCCACATCATTACCAACACTTCTTTTTTTTATCGTAGCCATTCTCTGTCTCAGAAAAAAAAATCTTCCTCTGTAATTCTGGCTGGAAGGTCGTGATGTCATCATAGCTCTCTGCAACCTCAAACTTCTGGGCTCCAGCAATCTTTCTGCCTCAGCCTCCCAAGTAGCTGGGACCACAGGCACCTGCTACCATGCCCAGCTAATTTGTCTATTTTCAGTAGAGACAGGGGTCTCATTGTTGCTTAGGCTGGTCTTGAACTCCTGAGCTCAAGCAATCCACCTGCCTTCAGCTCCCAGAATGCTGGGATTACAGGTGCGAGCCACTGTGCCTGGCCTATAGCAGACATTCTAATGCAGCGGGTCTCAACCTGTGGATTGTGACCCCTTTGGGGTCGCCTAAATACATCCTGCATATCAGATATTTACATTACGATTCATAACAGTAGCAAAATTACAGTTATGAAGTAGCAACAAAAATAATTTTATGGTTGGGGGTCACCGCAACATGAGGAACTGTATTAAAGGGTCGTGGCATTAGGAAGGTGGAGAACCACTGCTCTAATGGGTGTGAGTTTGTTAGTATATATTTTCAAAGTAATATAATAATGAATATTTTTAGTTTGTCTCATTAGAAACCTATACAATATTAATGCTTAGTAGACTTTAGTCTCAAAATTATGGATTTGATGACCCCCAAACCAAGGTCCTCTGCAAAGATCACAAGTTCGGGCAGGAACAAATCTGATCATACCTGGCTCATTCCTCCATCAACAAATGCTCACTAAGTGTCCTTAATAGACAAAATGGTTGTTCTAGACAGTCAAGGACTCTGGTCTTCAATATGACTTTCTAAGGCCAGGGGGAGACAGAAAATAAGCACAGATGCAAGAAAATGTTAGAGACAAGTGCTATATGGAGAATGAAATAGATGATGCTGTGGTGACTGGGTGCCCATCACTTGCTTACAGAGGTATAGTAGAGAAGTCATTTCTTTTCTCTGGCTCAGTTATATATCAAATTAGGGCTTGGCCTAGAGGATCTCTAAGGCCCCTTCTAGCAGCAATATTGCAGCCCAATTCATAATTGCCAAGTCATGGAAGAAGCCCCAGTACCCATCGACCCATGAATGGATTAATAAATTGTGGTATATGTACACCATGGACTATTAGGCAGCCTTTAAAAAGATGGAGACTTAATATAATTCCTTTACTAGTTATATACCCAGAAGACCAAAAATCACATAATAACGAAGACATCTGTACCAGAATGTTCATTGCAGCCCAATTCATAATTGCTAAGTCATGGAAGAAGCCCAAATGCCCATCGACCCACGAATGGATTAACAAATTGTGGTACTTGTATACCATGGAATATTATGCAGCCTTAAAGAAAGATGGAGACTTTACCTCTTTCATATTTACATGGATGGAGCTGGAACATATTCTTCTTAGCAAAGTATCTCAAGAATGGAAGAAAAAGTATCCAATGTATTCAGCCCTACTATGAAGCTAATTTATAGCATTCATATGAAGGCTATAACCCAACTATAGAACAAGAATATGGGGAAACAGGCAAAGGAGGGGAGGAGAGGGGCGAGGTTGGGGTGGAGGGAGGGCAATTGGTGGGGCCACACCTACGGTGCATCTTAGAAGGGTACAGGCAACCTTACTAAATGCAGAATACAAATGTCTTCATACAGTAACTAAGAAAATACCATGAAGGCTATGTTAATCAGTTTGATGAAAATAGTTCAGACTGTATATGAAACTAGCACCTTGTACCCCTTGATTGCACTAACGTACACAGCTATGATTTAATAATAATAATAATAATAATAATAAAGATGGAGACTTTACCTCTTTTATGTTTACATGGATGGAGCTGGAACATATTCTTCTTAGCAAAATATCTCAAGAATGGAAGAAAAAGTATCCAATCTATTCGCCCTACTATGAAACCAATATATAATCACCCACAGTTCTGTATGAAAGCTATAACACAACTCCCAAGATGAACGGGGAAGAGGAGGGTGGGGGGGATGGGAGGAGGGAGGGTAATCAGCGGGACCTCACCTGTGGTGCGTTTTGCAAGGGTACATGTCAAATCTATTATGTATTGAGTATAAATGTCTTAACACAAGAATAAAGAAAGTGAGGTGAAGGCTACGTTAACCAGTTTGATGTAAACATTCCAAATTGTATACAAAATCAGTACATTGTACCCCGTAAAAGCATTAATGTATACAGCTATGATTTAATAAAAAAATTAATAAATTTTATGCTCCTTGTCATAAATGGCAGATAGCTATGATGCATTTTGTTTCTTATTATTCATCACCCATGGGTGGGAGCTCAGAGTTGAGGGCATGAGGCAAGTGGGATGAGGATGGGTTGGGAGATGGCCAACGGGCCTCCTGGCAAAAACTATGCTCCATTTTTCTGGTGCTCAAACCCTGCTGATTTTAAATTGCAGCAGCCATGAGCCCATCCTTTTGTCATGCCGTTGCCAGTGCCTTCACTTCTCCCCCGTTTAGGGCTTGGAGTGACTTCTTCATGGAGTCTCGGCTTCTAGTCTCAGCCCCGCCAATCTACTGTTTACCCAGCTGTTAGACAACCTCTTTAAAAATCCAAACCTGATCGTGTACGTCCCCTACATGTTTAAAATCCTTCAGTTTGGCTTCCCCAAAGCTTTCAAATAAGCTCTCTTGCTGAGCACATAAGACCTGCCCTAATCCCAGCCCCCTCCGTGTTCTGGCACCGAGCCCATCCCCTCCCCCACCTGCTCCTTCCTTCCAAGCCACGTTGCCACACTTATATTCTCCAAACCTGTTGTGCCCTTCTCATGACTCTGTAGCATGGAGTATGCTCCTTCCTCTACCTGCAAAGACCAGCTTTCCCCAATTTCTTGAACTTGCAAATTCCTGCCTGTTCAATATTCAACTCACGTCAAAATATTTATAGGCTGCCTGTAGTGCGCTGGGCTAGGCTTACAAAGATGGACGAGGCGGTCCCGACATTCTGAAACTCCGAGAATCAGGGAGACAGACACAAATTGATTGTTTTAATATAATGCAGGAAGTGTGTGGCCCAAGTCTACCACGAGAACATAGAAAAGAGGCTCATGTGGCAATGTGGGGTGGCCAAGGAGGCTTCCTAGAGAGGATTCTTCAGCTAAAACAGTCAGCCAGGCAAACAGCGTGGGGAGGCAGTCTGGAGAGAGACCAGTGAGGACGAAGATGGCCTGGCAATATGAAAAGGTAGGTGTGGACGGGGACAAATGGCGAGTCACAACACTGGAGCCCCGTGGTTCAGGGGCTGGAAAGGAAAGTAGAGGCCGAGCCTTTTCAAAATGACGTGCTTATTCTTCAGAGCAGGTGGTGGGTTACTGAGGGTTGCTGGTGAGCAGGTGATGCAGCATCTGATACATTTCTTGTGACCCTACCATGGGAAACGGGGTCTTAACCTGCTAATCCCATGTGCAGCGAGCTCACCCAAACCTTTCCAGAGAATTTCCCCTGACACGCAACCTGGAATGCTCAGAGCTATGTCTCCCAGGAAAACAAGAACCATGGGTATCGCCACTCAAGAGAGGGAATCCTGTGGGGCACATGTTTGCAGAAGTCCCCTGCCTTGCAGAGGCCAACGGCACTGATGGGCTCCTGCTGGGACAATCGGGACTCGTTCCTTAACTGCAACATCCGAGCTACTCCCCAGTCCTCCTGGAAATTCCTAAAGTATTTTATCATAAATTCCTTTCTATTCAAACAGGCAACCGCAGATTTAGTTTTCTGCAACAAAAAACCTCTGGACCAATACATATATATCTTGGCTTTGTTTTTCTTTTCTTTCTTTTTCTTTTTTTTGAGACAGAGCCTCAAGCTGTCACCCTGGATAGAGTGCTGTGGCATCACAGCTCACAGCAACCTCTAACTCCTGAGCTCAAGTGATTCTCCTGCCTCTGCCTCCCAAGTAGCTGGGACTACAGGCGCCCACCACAACACCCGGCTATTTTTTGGTTGCAGCCGTCATTGTTGTTTGGCAGGCCCGGGCTGGATTTGAACCCACCAGCTCAGGTGTACATGGCTGGTGCCTTAGCCCGCTGAGCCACAGGCGCCGAGCCGTTGGCTTTGCTTTTCTGCATAGCACCTCTCAGCACCCACCTCACTGTCTCTCCCTCAGGCAGAATGCAAATTCTTTGAAGACAGGCACTTTGCCCTATTACAGTTTTTTGTTCACTGCTATAGCGCCAGTTCCTGGAAGCATATTTTGACCCATAGTGGGTGCTCAAAAAAGATCTGGCAAAGGAATGAATCCATGATTTATAAATCTTTCAGAATCCCTTTAAGACAGGAGCAGTATCTCATTTATTTTGGTATCCCAAGCATGTAGCTCACAAAATCTTGGTGAATAAATGAATCAGTGAATGAATATTTATAATATTTTTAAAAGTTAGCAGGTTCGCATCATACATGAACTATGCTCAGAATTTAAAATTTTTTCTAATTGCTATAAGGTGAAAACAGCCTGAGCACTTCTGATTTGTACTGGACGAGCCTCAAATACCTCATCTGGGAAGTACAGGCCAAAACAATTCCAAAGATTATTATGGGAACAATTCTAGATGAAAGACAGTGATGTCCCTTAAACAGAAGGAGTTTGTCTCTTTGATATGGAAATTAATTGAGGGTGTAGCAACTGGCCAAGAAAAAAAAGGCATTGATATTTCAAAAGAACGGAGAGAACTGGAAGTAAAAGGTATAAGTCTGAATCCCAGCTCTTTAGGGTGGTATTATTATATTTAGATGAACATATTTAGTCACTAGGGAAAAAGATTCCATCAAACAAACATCTCTCATTCAATTTGTATGTTACAGGAATCTAAGATATAATAATGACAATAAAAGCAAAAATGGGCAAATACTTTTATGATATTACTATACACTAGAAATCATTATTCTAAGCACTTTAAATACATCAGCTCTTTTAAATCCAATGTATTCCCAGGATACAACAAGGATATTGAAGGAATATCACAGCTAGGAAAGGTCAAAACTGGTAATCAAGCTCGTGCCATCTGGGCTTACAGCCCAGGCTGTACCCTGGCCTCTGGCTCCAAAATTGTCTGCTGGACAGAAATTGTCTTCTAAGAATCTTGAACCAGGCCACACGCAGGGGGTGAGTGACCAGCCACTGAGCTAGGCAGCTTCATCTGTATTTACAGCCATCAGCCACTTCCCATTGCTTACGTCACTTCCTGAGTTGTGCCTCCCCCACATTCATGGAAAAATTATCCTCCATGAAACCAGCCCCTAGTACCAAAAAGCATGAAAAATGTTGCTGTAAGCCCAAGAATTTACTTGGTGGATGTGGAAATATTTTCAGCTAATTTCTTTTCTTTTTTTTTTTTTTTTGCATGATGCAATCATACATTTCAAAACTATTAAGAAATGAGTCTAATTGTGATGGATGTGTTACTTAGTTCAATGCAAGCATTTCACATTGTACATCGAAGCAGTACCCTGAGCCCCATCAATGTACGCAGTTATGATTTAATAAAAAAACAATTAAAAAAAAAAGAAATGGGAAAAATAAAAAAAAAATAGAAGCAAGCTAATACCTGATTATATGAGCATAAATTCTATAATTTTTTAGCTTCTTGGGGAGAGTTTTCCTCTCTTTTCTACCCTCATCATTCTTTTTTTTTTTTTTTTTTGAGGCAGAGCCTCAAGCTGTCACCCTGGATAGAGTGCTGTGGCATCACAGCTCACAGCAACCTCCAACGCCTGGGCTCAAGCAAGTCTCCTGCCTCCGCCTCCCAAGTAGCTGGGACTATAGGCGCCTGCCACAACGCCTGGCCATGTTTTGGTTGTAGCCGTTATTGTTGTTTGGCGGGCCCGGGCTGGATTTGAACCCGCCAGCTCAGGTGTACGTGGCTGGTGCCTTAGCCCATTGAGCCACAGGCACCGAGCCCTCATCATTCTTCTATCAACCTTTTTGTATATTACCTTAATTAATCTCCATAGTAATTGTAGAAAGCAGGCATTGCTACAGACCGGTTTACATGTGGATTAACAGATCCAGAGAAGTCAAGTAACTTTCCCTAGTTTACGTGGTTAGAAAGTGGTACAGGAATTTGAATACAGGTCTACAAACTTCAGGCCTGCTTTTAACTATTCTGCTAACATGCTGTACTTACAAAATTTAGTTCCTGTTTACAATTCCTTTGTTATTTCATAAAAAACTTTATAATAAATTTTGTATATATGTCACATTTACTTTAGAAATTACATTAAAAAAATATAGCTCTAATCACACCTTTGGAAACAGATAACCCAAGAAACCAATTTGGATTGGCTTTAAAAAAAAACCCTCTCTCAGGCTTTTTATATATACCGAGATGAGCAAAACTTTCTAATATAATTGGCATATTTTAAACATTTTTAATAAATTTCATGGGTACCATAGCCATGTCTCTTGGACATTGGAGGTAGTTCTGGCTTAATGTAATTTAAAAGGTGATGTGAAAATGCAGAGCCAAATAACAATTTAGTGTTATACCCTTTCAAAATAAATTTGCAAATGAGAATGAATTCTGTATCAAATCCCATGTCAGGATCTCTGGGCACAGACAGCTGCTTCACCCTTTGCCTCTCCCTGAGGCAGCAGGCTGTTGGGTCACCCTCTGCCAAGTCACAGCTCTCTGCCTTACAGACGCAGTGGCCTTTGTCACATTGCTCTGTAAGCTGCCATGGACAGGGCCTGCAGGTGCACGATGAATTTGTAGTGCCTTAGTATATGAATACGGTCAGAAAAATAATGCCTAAAATAAGTTCTAAAAGGAGAAGATGCTATTTGTTTGTTTGTTTTTGTTTTTTGAGGTAGTCTCACTATGTCGTCCTAAGTAGAGTGCCATGGTGTCACAGCTCACAGCAACCTCTAACTCTTGGGCTTAGGAGATTCTCTTGCCTCAGCCTCCCAAGTAGCTGGAAGTACAGGCGCCCGCCACAACGCCTGGCTATTTTTTGGTTACAGTTGTCATTGTTGTTTAGCAGGCCAGGCTTGACCCTGTTTGCCTCGGTGTATGCGGCCGGCCCCCTAACCACTGAGCTGTGGGCACACAGCCCAGAAGATGCTATTTTGATGTATACTCCTTGCTGAACGTCTGCACATTCTGACTATTGCCTCGCAGGGGTGACACAGTGGCAATGGTGCATCATAAATCAGAACATGCCGTTCCTGGTAAACAAACACGAGAGCCTCAATCAGTGTTCAGACTCAAAATCCCAAGCACAAAGAGGGCAGCAAAAGCCAAGGAACTACAAGCCCAGGGAGAAAGGAAGTCATAGCTGTCAAATCCAACCTAAAATGGAGAGAAGTAAAACTCG
>CAUYRH010132560.1:0-16568 GCA_963574655.1 Perodicticus potto
CCAGCATTGGACAAGTACTTTCCATCAGACTCTGGAGTGAGAATCATAGCTGAGCCAGGCAGATATTATGTTGCATCAGCTTTCACACTTGCAGTTAATATCATTGCCCAAAAAAAAATGTATTAAAGAAAAAGATAGGCTCCGATGATGATAATGGGTCCAGTGAACAAACCTTTATGTATTACATCAATGATGGAGTATATGTATAGTTTAATTGCATCCTTTATGATCATGCTCATGTAAAGCCTCTTCTGCAAAAGAGACCTAAACCAGATGAGAAGTATTATTCATCCAGCATATGGGGACCAACATGCAATGGCCTTGACTAGATAGTTGAGTGCTGTGACCTGCCAGAAATGCATGTGGGTGACTGGATGCTCTTTGAAAATATGGGTGCTTACACTGTAGCTGCTGCTTCTACTTGCAGTGGATTCCAGAGGCCGACTATCTACTATGTGATGTCAGGACCGACGTGGCAACTCGTGCAGCAAATCCAGAATCCCGACTACCTATCCGAAGTAGAAGAGCAGGATGTTGGCACTCTGCCTGTGTCTTGTGCTTGGGAAAGTGGAATGAAACGTTACCCAGCAACTTGTGCTTCAGCTAATATTAATGTGTAGCTATCATTCTGTAGCTGTTAACTGCGAGTTTAGCTTTAATTAAGAGATTTGGGGGGACCATTTAACTTAATTATTGCTACTTTTGAAATGTCTTTGTAAGAGTAGGGTTGGCACAGATGCAGCAATATGTAAGATTAGGAGATGGGGTCACACTTATCTATATTCCTATGGAAACTATTTGAATATTTGTTTTATATGCATTTTTATTCACTTTTCAGACATGCTATGAAAGAGTACCCCTCTGCTGCTCAGCAACCATTTGTAGCTTGTACAGTGGCAGAATGGCCCAAAAACTTAGTGTTTGTATCTGTTTGTATCTTGAAATAACAATAAAAAAAAGAAAAGAAAATAGGGATACAATTTACCAAATGGAAGTGACTGAACTGCAGAATTGTGACTCTCTGAAAGATGCATTCAAGTCAAGCAGCCTTCCTAATTTCTATGCATCTCTTCCCTCTGAGACATATCCTAATCTCAGGAACCATGCACTCCAAATGGCAACCATCTTTGGCAGCACTTATATCTGTGAACAGACATTTTCCAAAATGAAACATCTGAAATCTCCAACCAAATCTAGACTAACTGATGCACACTTGGATCACTTGTGACAACTAGCAATGACAAATATGGAACCGGACATTGACCATCTCATTAGCCAAAAGCAAGTCCATAGTTTCCATTGAAATACTGGTAAGTTTGCTGATTGAACTTTACTTGTTCTTCATTTTAAATATCGTATTTGTTCCCATTTTGTTTTTTACTTCAAAATATGATATGTACAGTGTGCACAGGAATTTGTTCATAGTTTTCTTTTCTAAACTATAGTCCGGCCCGCCAATGATCTGAGGGACACTGAACTGGCCCCCTGTTTAAAAAGTTTGAGGACCCCTGGTATAAAGTGTCTGAGAGTTTTTAGCCCTACCTCACCCAATCTTTCTCTGTCAGTCTCCTTTCATCCTTCCTGGCTTCTCGGCTTGGCATGTCAGGCCGCTGCCCTGGCCCGCTGGGTGAGCTCCATAACCTCTCCTCTTTAACCCAAGCTGTCTTCTCCTCCTGGGTCATTGCCTCAGGCTCATTTGTGGTTTCTTCTTCTGTCCAGCCCCCTGTCTTCCACCAGCCCCTCTTCCTTCCCACTCTTCCTGGGCATTCTCCAACAAGGATGTGGCGTTTCCGTTTGGAAAATCCCATGGCATCTGGCAGATGTCTACACTAGCTAGGCAGGTTGTTTCCACTGACGTTGGAAAGGGAGCCATGGGAACCCCAGGTGTGAAACCTGGAAAAGCTCCCCTGCCTTAGGACATTGGCCTGCCATCTGCTGGAAGAGAACACACTCCCTCCTTTTCCAAAACAGAGATGCAATAGCACTCTCCTTGTCTCTAATTTGAGTAGCATGTCTTCTGGGAGAAGAGGACAACTTTTGGATTTCCCCAAGTTAAAACAGTTAGTTTTAGACTAGACTGAGTGAGAGTGAGACCGTGTCTCTACAAAACATGTAAAAATTAGCCAGGTGTGGTGGTGTATGCCTGCAGTTCAGCTATTTGGGAAGTTGAGGCAGGAGGATCCCTGAGCCCAGAAGTTTGAGGTTGAGGTTACCGTGAGTTATAATGACATCACTGCACTCTAGCCCCAGTTACAGAGTGAGACCATATCTCAACAAACCAAACAACAACGAAAATGGTCTCTTTACTCTTAGTTATTTTATTGATGAGAAAACTTCACCCAATTTGCCAGGTGAGGGGTAGGGAGATAATAATGACTGTGCAATTTCCATGCTGGCCAGAAGTGTGGGCAAAGCCCCTGTTGGCAAAAAAAGGGTGAATTTTTAAAAGACATCCCTTCTGAGTAGACATGCTGGACAGTGGAATTGCAAAACAGAGCCCCCAGGGTGACAGCCTTAGCAGGTGGAATGCAGGCAGGATTTTCTCCCACTCACTCCCTGGGAGGCCCTTTGTGCCTGATAGGAGCTGCAGAATCCCACACAGCAACTCTGGGAGATGGGGCTGGAGTCTAGTTGGCTCCAAAAGCCCTCTATGTAGATATGCATGACCATGTTCTGATTGGATATCAACACTGACTGACACAGGCCATATAGAGTCCAAGATGGCAATTTATTAACTTTTATCAGGAGGAGGTCCACATTGAACAATTCAGATTATTCCAATCTCATGTAAAAAACACATTTCCAGGACATCTGATGTACTGGCAGGTTGGGGATCCTCCATCCTCCTGCCATTCTGCCATTGTTTATCTTGAAATCTTTCAATTCTTAACAAATTTCCTCTTCTGACCCAGTATAGCTCTTGTGGCCCTGGGAAGAACAGAGTAACCAACGCTGGCTCTTTGTCCCATTTCCCTGCTTCTCTCTCTCCCTTAGCTACCCTGAAACTGCTAATATTACTGCACTCAAAGAACAGTCCTGCCCTTGGGTAGATCTCAAAAATTCCATCACGTAAGTTTCCTTTGTCCATGTTTTCTCAATGGAGTGGTTTCTTGTATTTTGAGGTTCTAGTCTTGTTCCTTTTTTAAAATCTGGGGCTCAGAACAGTTAATAATAGCAACATCAATAACAATTATAATAACAACCATTATTAAATGATTAGTTTGGCTAGGAGAATGGGGACCAAAAACCCCTTGGCAAAGGAAAGCACCCCCAGAAAAAGAGGAAAACTAAAAAGTAAGCAGAGTGAGTCAGAACAAAGAAAAGTCAGTTAGGGCGGTGCCTATGGCTCAGTGAGTAGGGCACCAGCCCCATATATTGGAGGTGGCGGGTTCAAACCCAGCCCCGGCCAAAAACTGCAAAATAAATAAATAAATAAATAAATAAATAAATAATAAACCTCTCCTGGGCCTGCTTAACAACAACAAAAGCAAAAAACCCTTTAAAAGAAAAAAAAGAAAAGAAAAGCCAGTTAGTTTATATTTAAACTAGCCATTGCTAGCAAGCTTCTCGCCTTTTCTGAAATTCTAGCCTGTCAGAAATAAAGCTTACAAACACCCTGCTGGGTCTGTGAGCACCCTGAGGAGAATAATGGTCACAGAAGAGGCCATGACAATGTCCTAGGAAAAGATACATCTTCTAGGGTATTTCCTGCCCATTAAACAGAGAAAGCAGATACCCATTGTGGAGATTTGCATTTGCCTGGGGCAGAGACCAAGGGAGTAGCTCGAGTTTGAGATATGAGCAGAAGAGCTTAAATCCCTTATCACAGAGGAAAATCCTCTGTGGTGGTGATGGGAGGAAAACGCCTCCCTCCCACCGATCCCTCAGAGGAGATAACGCTGCTGGCATTTTTACTCCACACAGAACTAGTGGAGCTTAACACCTCCCTAGGAATCTGTGTGTGTGACCTCAAACAGGAGGCTCTCCAAATACAAGGCTCAAATTTCAGATTATTAAGCCCACCCGTGAGGTTAATTATAATAACAATAGGAGCTGACATGATCAATCTGAGAAACTGCTGACGTCTTTGTTCCCTCAAATCAGAGTGGAGCAAATGCTCTGGGCCATTGTCAGAATCCCACAACGGCAGTGGACCCCTGAGCTCCCACTTTTAATTCTACTGTATGTCTCTGGTCTTTCTTTACCATCGCTTCTAACTCTGTATTTCTTCAGTCGATCGCTGCCAGTTTCCACAGGTCTCAGCGGACACGGACGCTGATCTTGGGGCAGGACCCTGACAAGTCTCCACCAGGCATTGTGTTTGGTGGTTTGTGTACAATATTATATTTAATCTTCATGAAAATATTCTGACCTTGGTACTCTCTTTAGCCCCATTTGACAGATGAGGGGATTAAAAAGCTAGAATGCACAGCCAGAGTCTGTCTGACTCCAGAATCCAGAGTCTGGTTCCTCAAGGAGCCCAGAACACCATAAAGTCTGAATCCAGGCAAGACTTGCTGGACCAGACACTGACAACATTTACACTCCTGGAAATGTCTCTTTAGGGGAGCTCAAGGGTTGAAACAAAGAAGCCATTTGCTCTCGTGGCTTGTCAAAAGAGGCACAGCCTTGGTTTTGATCACTGCTGGGTCTCCAATGCCTACAATGGTCTCTGAGTGAGGTAGAGGTCATCAAAAGACTTTGGGAGGGGCATCATCCAACACATTTTTCAGAGGATCGATCTGGTGCCAGAATTGAGACAGGGAGAGTTTATAGGCTCAGCAGCTGTCCCAGAAATTCAGGCAAGATTTTTGATGTTGAGTTGGAGGAGCAATGAGGACAGGGAGCCACGAAATCCAGTCCACACTCAAGCATAACGAGGCTCCACTTCTTGAAGGTGTTCAAAGAATGTGAGGATGTATTTTTTTTAACCATTATAATGAAGTTGTCTGTGAGAGTTTTTTGCAGAGAAGCCCAAGGGACTTTTAGCTCTTCGGGTCTGAAGAATGGCAAGCCCATTTGGGCCACAGACATGAATTGTGATAGAGGTAGGAAGTGAGAGTTTCAGAGGAAAGGACGCTGCAGCTATGGAGTCAAGGCTTTGGAATTACTGCAGTTGCAGGTTATGCCAAGTTCTAGAGTATAGCCATGGTATTGTTCCTGAATAATATAAAACAATTGAATTTGTAGGTCAAAAACAGCATAATATCAGGAGTTTTACATGGTTCAACCTAAATAAATATGGGGGAAAGCCATTAGGTTAAGTTTCTGAACTTGTTTGGGGGGCAAAGAACCTTGCTTGTATACTCTCTGTCCTTCTAACAAAAGGACTAGCTAGGCAGTGCCTGTGGCTCCGTGAGTAGGGCACCAGCCCCATATGCTGAAGGTGGCAGGTTCAAACCCACCCCTGGCCAAAAACTGCAGGAAAAAAAAAGAAAAAGAAACAAAGGACTAGCTAGTTTTCTGTTTTTACTTTTTGGGTTCACTTCACCTGGCTGCTGATTTGCTCCCAGAAATCTGGATGACATATTAGAAAACATGGATATTTTGCAAAACTTCCTCTCATGTCTTTTGCCCACCTTTTAATGGGGGCAAAATACATGAATTCTTTGTAGATTCTGGGTATTAGCCCTTAATTTGATGTATAGATTGTGGAGTTTTTATCACATTATGTAGGTTGTCTATTTACTCTGTAGATTATTTCCTTTGTGGTGCAGAAGTATTTGATTTAATTAAGTCCCATTTATTTATTTTTGTTATTGCTTTATTTGGCTTCAGAGTCTTAGTCTTAAATTTTTTGCCTAGGCTGATGTCTAGAAGAGTTTTTCCTATGTTTTCTTCTATTATTTTTAAAGTTTCATGCCTTACATTTAAGTCATTTACCCATCTTGAATTAATTTTTGTATATGATGAAAGATCGTGGTCCTTTTTTTTTTTTTTAATGTGTCTGTCCTGTTTTCCCAGCACTATTTATTGAATAGAGCTTCCTTTCTTCAGTGTATGCTGTTATCTGCTTGGCCAACAAATGCCCAACATCACTAATCATCAGGCAAATGCAAATGAAACCACAATGAGATGCCACCTTACCATTAATAAAAAGTCTAAAAATAATAGATGCTGGCGTGGACGTAGAGAGAAAGGAAAGCTTATACACTGTTTTGGTGGGACTACAAATTAGTACAACCTCTATGGAAAACAGTGTGGAGATGCCTCAGAGAAATAAATGTAGACTTATCATTTGATCCAGCAATCCCAGGGCTGAATATCTAACCAAACGAAAACAAGTCGTTTCATTTAAAAAAAAAAAAAAGACACCTGTATTATAATGTTTAGAATGCACAATTCACAACTGTAAAAATGTTTAATAAATCAAGTGCCCATAAATTCATTAGGATAAAGAAAATATACATACACCATGGAGTACTACTCAGCCATAAAGAGGAATAAAATAATGTCTTTTGCAGCAACTTGGATGGACATGGAGACCCTTATCCTAAGTAAGGAGTCTCAGGAATGGCAAAACAAAAACCACATGTACTCTCTAATAATTAGGAGCTAAACAGTGGGGACACACAAGCACAAAGTGATGTAAAGGGCACTGGAAAACAAAAATGGGGGGAGGGTGAAGACGCCATGGCGGTCTAACTCCAGCGCCGCCTCTAGCTTGCAGAGCTCCAGCCAAAGGAGAAAGGGGGCTAAGTAAGGAGGTCTTTATACCATGGCTGGTACAAAGCAGACTGCCCACACATCCACCGGTGGTAAAGCATCCAGGAAGGAACTGGCTACAAAAGCTACTGGCAAGAGTGCGCCCTCTACTGGAGGGGTGAAGAAACCTCTGTGCTACAGGCCTGGTACCCCGGCACTACGTGAAATTAGTTAGACGTTATCAGAAGTCCACTGAACTTCTGATTTGAAAACTTCCTCTCCAGTGTCTGGGGTGAGAAATTGCTCAGGACTTTAAGACAGATCTGCGCTTCCAGAGCGCAGCTATTGGTGCTTTGCAGGAGGCAGGTGAGGCCTATCTGGTTGGCCTTTTTGAAGACACCAAACTGGGTGCTACCCTTGCCAAACGTGTAATAATGATGCCAGAAGACATGCAGCTAATATGCCACATACGTGGAGAATGTGCTTAACAGTCCACTATTATAGTCTAATATGTCATCCAGATTTCTAGGAGCAAATCAGCAGCCAAGTGAACACAAAAAGTAAAATGATGGGAAAACATTTCATTATCAAAAAAAAAAAAAATTCTCTTCTTCCTCGAATGGTAGTTCTGAATGTTAGATTCCCCCACCCCCACCCCATTGGGGTCAAAAGATACTTAAGTTTATGATTGTGACTGGAACTATAGGGGACCGAAATCAGGTATTGGCAGTTTTTCCATTTCCATTTGTGTGTGAACTTTTAATATAAATGTGGGAATGTGCAGAATTAATGCAAGTCAAAATGTTTCAGTGAACAGGTTTCAGCAGTTCAACTTTATAAGAATTATTAGTAAACCTGTTAAATTATTCTGGACAGGCCGCGGGCGGTGGCTCACGCCTTTAATCATAGTACTCTGGGAGACTGAGGTGGGTAGATTGCTTAAGCTCACCAGTTCTAGACCAGCCTGAGCAAAAAGGGAGACCCCCATCTCTAAAAATAGCCAGGCATTGTGGCAGATGCCTGTAGTCCCAGCTACTTGGGAGGCTAAGACAAGAGAGTTGCTTGAGCCCAAGAGTTGGTTGAGGTTGCTGTGAGCTGTGACATCACAGCACTTTACTGAGGGTGACAAAGTGAGACTCTGTCTCACTGTCTCAAAAAATTTTTTTTCTGGACAATACCAACATTTGGATTTTTTAAAAAAAAAACAAGTAAATTTCTTATTGATGGCAAAAACAAAGCAAAACAAAACTGGGGGAGGGGTGGTTGGGGATGAGGAGTGAAAATTTACCTGTCAGTTATAGTGAACACTACTCAGGTGGTAAGCACACTAAAAGCCTCAACTTAATCATTATACAAGGTATTCATGTAACAAAAGCACTTGTACTCCCTTAATATTTTGAAATTAAAAAAAGAAAAAAAAGTGTATCTGGCTCTGCCTTGATTATTACTTTGAACTTTCCTTATCTCAAGGGTCACAAACTACGACCTTGTAAATGTCAGTCAGTCCATGTGATTGAACCTAGGCACTATCACTCTCACATTGAGAGAAAGAAATGAAATTAAAAAGCCATTTCCTTAACAAACACATTACAAATAATTACTTTTAAATGACAACTAAATGTATCCCTAGTGTCTGTCTGAGCCAGAGTTAGCACATATACTTTTGAAAGCCTCTGCTAAGCTGACTAATTCATTTGCTAGAATATTGCAGTAACAAGAGAAAAGGCACTTTCAAGACCAGATAGTAAATGAAAATCATCCCAAAGAATTACCATAATATCCTTTATATTTTATAACATTATGGACTGACGCAAGCATCTTCTGTCCATCAAAGGCTTATAAATGGCATGGGAGATAAGTACCCTATGGCTGGCACCTATTAACAAGATGAACATCCTGGGTACACTATTTTATAACTCCCACTCGCTCCCAGAGGAATAATTAGGGTTGAATTTTTCATGAACATCATTTCTTTGTCCACTATGCTGTGCTTGTGCTTGACTATTTCCAACACCACACTGGTGAAACAGAGGAGAGAAGACAGTCATGGCACATTGAGTAGAAGCAGTTCTAAGGCTTGCTCAGAAGGTCCCCAGGCCCTGACATGGGTACAGCCCTTCCTGACCCAGTTCTGTGCATGCTTGGCTCTTGCTAAGGTCAGAGGAAGATCCAGCATCATCATCTGGAACTGAGTCTCCCTTGCAGGACTCTCAGGTTTAAGAAGTAGAAAAAAACCCAAGAGATCATAATTTATAGTCCTAAATTAGTCTACTTATTTCATAATTTTTTTGAGTTATTTATAAAGAAAATAAAAGTGACATGGCTGCGATTGTTCTTGTTCTTCCTCCTGGTTATTTGTTTGGGTGGTATCTGGTCTGATTTTCGGTCATGTTTGAAATGCTTTGCCAATGGAATTTATCAGCTATTGCTCCCAGAGTCTTACTAAAATATAAGTCTAGTCATGTCATCCCTTCCCCTGCTTAAAAGCTTTCAGTGGTTTCCTATCACCAATGGAAGAAAATCCAAGCTTCCCATCGCAGACTGAGATCTTCATGATCTATCTTCGAAAGATCTCCATCCACATTTCCTGCCTCTCCCCTAACAGGCCATCTACTCTCCAACCACAATAACTCTTTCATAATTCTTTACTTGTGCCTTTCTTATACAAAATCCTGAACATAATTTCTCCTAAATCTCCACCTGGCTAAAAGTATCCTTGAAAAGTAAGGTCAAGTTCTGATAAAATTGATGTCTCAACCCAGAGGTTGAAAGAGGGAAATATTGAAGACATTCCTGCCAGAGACAGGAACAAGGCAAGGAAGTAACTATTGCCACTACTCTTTAGCATCAGAAAGGTAAAATATCTAGAAATAAGTACAATAAGAAATGCATAAATATTCATATGCAAAAATCTAAAACACCCCTGAAAATCAAAAAAGTAGACCTAAATCAATAGAAGATATACATTGTAATATATTCTTAGGAGGATAGAATCATGACAATTTCAATACTCTTCAAATTATTTGAATAATTTAATGTAGCCAAGAGCAGTGGCATGAACCTGTAGTCTGAGCTACTTGGGAGGCTCAAGTGAGAGGATCTCTTGAGCCTAGAATTTGAGGTCAATCTGGGCAACAGAGCAAGATGTTATATTTTTAAAAAAAGAAAGAAAGAAGGAAGGAAGGAAAGAAAGAAGGAAGGAAGAATAATTTAAAGTAATCCCGATAAAAATACCAAGTTTTTTCCTCTTTGTTACTTAACAAGATAAATATGAAATTCTTATTCAGAAATAAAAAGGCAAAACTGGCCAGGAAAACTCTGAAAAAAAGAAATACACTAAAGAATACTGGGCCCAGCTTTAACACGTATTTAATATACTAGAAGCCCTCAATAGTTAAGTTGATATATTGGTGTCTGAAAACAGAAAGATCAATAGAGCAAAATTAAAAGACCCAGAGTAGATCCAATACGTATGTCAACCCAGTACACATTAAAGGTGTCTCAAATCACTGGGGAAAACTGTATGTTTAAGAATTGGTTTTGAAGGCACCACTCATAGCTCAGTGGGTATGGAGCTGGCCATATACCCTGAATCTGGTGAGTTCAAACCCAGCCTGGGTCAGCTAAAACAACAATGAAAACTTCAACAACAAAAAAAATAGCTGGGCATTGTGGCGGGCTCCTGTAGTCCCAGCTACTTTGGAGGCTGAGGCAAGAGAATTGCTTGAGCCTGAGTTTGAGGTTGCTGTGAGCTGTGACAACATAGCACTCTACTGAGGGCAATATAGTGAGACTCTGTCTCAAAAAAAGAATTGGTTTTGAGACAACTGATAGTCATTTGGAAGAAGATCACATTGAATCCATACTTCATACATATGCTAGGATAAATGACCAAGTAAATAGGAAATCTAAATGTAGGGCAGCGCCCGTGGCTCAAAGGAGTAGAGCCCCAGCCCCATATGCCAGAGGTGGTGGGTTCAAACCCAGTCCCAGCCAAAAATGGCAAAAAAAAAAAAAGAAAGAAAGAAATCTAAATGTAGAAAAATGAAATCATAAATACTAGAAGAAAACATGGATGAATTCCTTAAACTAAACTTTTCTGGACATTGGCCTAATCAAAGAATTCATGACTATGGTATTTTCATGGAGATTTCATTGAATCTGTAACTCACTTTGGGATAGTATGGACATTTTGATAATATTGATTCCTCTGGTCCAAGAGCATGATATTTTTCTATTCGTTTGTGTCATCTGCAATTTCTTCCCTCGGTTTCATAGTTCCCTTTGTAGAGATTTTTCACCTCCTTTTTTAGGTATATTCATAGGTATTTTATTTTATTTTTAGTTATTGTGAATGGTAGTGAGTCTTTGATTAGACTCTTAGCTTTACTGTTATGTATAAATATAGCTTTACTGTATATAGAAATGTTACTGATTTGTGTACAATTGACTTTATAACCTGAGACTTTGCTGAATTTATTTATCAATTTCAAGAATCTCATGGTGCCATCTTTGGCTTTTCTATATAATACATCATAAAAGAAATTGACTTCATTTTTCCTGATTTGGATACCCCTTTTTTTTTTCTCTTGCTTGATTGATCTGGCTAGGACTTTCAGTACTATGTTGAATAGAAGTAGTGATAGTGAACACCCTTGTCTTTTCCAGTTTATAGGAGGAATGCTTTCATTTTTTCCCCATTCAGTATCATGTTGGTCATGGGTTTGTCATATATGGGTTTTATAATTTGAGGTATGTTCCTTCTATGCCTAGTTTGTTGAGGGGTTTTAACATGAAAAGGTACTATATTTAGTACAAATTATTTCTCTGCATCTGTGGAGATGATCATATGGTCTTTGTTTTTACTTCTGTTTATGTAGTGAATCACATTTATTGATTTATATATGTTAAACCATCCTTGCATCCCTGGGGTAAAACCCACTTGATCATGGTAGATTTTTTTTTTATGTGCTATTGAATTTGATTTGCTAATATTGTATTGAGGATTTTCGTATTTATATTCATAAGGGATATTGGTCTGTACTATTCATTTTTTCTTATGTCTTTTCCTAGTTTGGGTATCAAGATGATACTGGTTTTATAGAAAAAGTGCTTAGTGCTTTATCCTTGATTTGTTAAGAACTTAAGACTGTTGTATAATTATTTTGGTGGATATAATATTTTATGCATGTCCCTTTAACCTTTGACTTAGCTTATTTCCCACTGCAAAGGGGAAGGCAGATTTTATGAAGGATTTTAGCCACAAATATATTTTATAAAATGAAAATCCAGTGTGGAGATAGGAAAGTATATATCTGTTTTGAATCGAGTTTGAAATAAAATGGCTGCATCTGGGGTTAAAAAAAAAGGATTCTCTCCTTTCCAATGTTATATATAATTTCTTTGGTTCTTCTTTATACATCTGGTAGAATTTGGCTGTGAATCCTTCTGGTCCAGGGCTTTTTATTGGGAAAGACTTTTTATTACAGCTTCAATTTCACTGTACATACTGATGGTTCTATTGGTCTGGAGGGTCATGAGAGTTATCCTGCTCTGACGACCCCACTGGGCATTGCTCCAGTGGGGGCTGTCTATGGTGGCCCCATATTCACTGGGGCTTTTGTACTTGGCCTGTGATGGAAAGGACAGAATTGATAACTTCTGAATTGTCTCTGGGATCATTCTTCCATCATCCTGGACAATAGGTCCTGGCTTCTGTTTAATCTCCTTATCAGATGGCTATTTCTAAAGTAGAGACAACATGCTTATTGTAACCACATAGTAAATAATTATCAAGTGACTTTTGAACACAGTACTCTGCCTATGTATTATATTAGCAAAAAGACCACAAAGAAATCTTAAACTTCATTTAGTCATTTCATTGTTAATAGTAAAATAAGTATTATTATCATTTTGAAACTGTTTTATGTATCTCATATGACCTAGAAGTCATCACATCCCAGTGATGAAATGATATTCCTAGCACTCAGATCTTCGTGTTTTTGATTTCTGACTAAAAGTAAATGAGACTGCCCATATCTTCCATTTTCTACATTGTGGCTTGTAGAAACTCAGAGGATCTGCATTATCCTTCTTCTCAATTTTTCTTTCATAATTACCTTTTGGTCTTTTGGTCCTATATTATGATAGAATTCCTCTATTTGATCTCCCAATTCATTAATTTATTCTTTAGATGTGTTTATATGCTATTCAGTATAGAAGAATATATATACTGAATAGAATCGGTATGTGCCTCTCATTTTTAAATTTTTTTAACTGGATTTTATTTCTTAGTAACTTGTTCTTACTTGATGTAAAATTATCTCATCCATCTGAAGACTTCGTTTTTGTTTTTCAGACAGGGCCTTGCTCTGTTGCTCAGGCTGAAGTGCAGTGGCATCATCATAGCTCACAGCAACCTCAAAATTCTGGGCTCAACTGATCCTCCTGCCTCAGCCTCCCACCCAGAGTGCTAGGGTTACAGGTGTGCAACACTGTGTCTGGCCCCTCTGAAGTTTTATTTATTTATTTATTTATTTATTTATTTATTTTGAGACAGAGCCTCAAGCTGTCACCCTGGATAGAGTGCCGTGGCATCACAGCTCACAGCAACCTCCAATTCCTGGGCTCAAGCGAGTCTCCTGCCTCCGCCTCCCAAGTAGCCGGGACTACAGGCGCCTGCCACAACGCCCGGCCATTTTTTGGTTGCAGCCGTCATTGTTGTTTGGTGGGCCAGGGCTGGATTCGAACCCACCAGCTCAGGTGGCGGTTGAGCCACAGGCGCCGAGCCAAGATGCATATTTTTAAATCAGATGATACAAACAACTTGAAACTGGCTTCTGGACCCAGTGACATAAACCGGGTTACTGCACTTAATGCATTAACTTCAGGGTGGATGAAGTCTCATGAAGTTTGAGTGAGAAATGACTACACAGCAGAAATATGAAGAATACAAAGTAGAAAACAGCAACACATGACCACAGGGCACAGGCTGAGACTACATCTGTGGGCTAGACCAAGTAAGTTCCTCTGTGCAGTTGGAATTGCAGAGTGATCAAAACTGCCGCACTTCGCTGGGCCCTGTGGCTCATGCCTGTAATCCCAGCACTTTGGGAGGCCAAGGTGGGTGGATGACCTGAGCTCATGAGTCAGAGACCAGCCTGAGCTAGAGTGAGACATTGTCTCTAAAAATAGCCAGGCATTGTGGTGAGTGCCTATCGTCCTAGCTACTTGGGAGGTTGAGGCGAGAGAATCACTCGGGCCCAAGAGTTAGAGGTTACTGTGAGCTATGATGCCAGAGCACTCTACTGGGGGCAAGAAAGTGAGACTCTGTCTCAAAAACAAAAGAAACAAAAAAGAAAAAACTGCCTCACTTCCTTGTAAAATGGATATAATCACCCTGCTCTGAAGTATGGCTGACAAACAGTAGCTGGTGAATTAATCTGTATTCTCCCTCCCAGCAGTGCAACCTTAGAAAATAGCTTTTATGCTTTTCTTTTTTGTCATTTTTTGTGCTTTCTTTTATCTTTTTTTGTCCCTTTTTATTTATTAAATCATGACTGTGTATATTAATGCATTTATGGGGTACAATGTGATGAATTGATAGAAAATGTGGAATGCTTACATTGAACTGATTAATGTAACCATCACCTCGCTTGCTTATTTGTTGTGCTAAGACATTTATACTCTATTCTTTTTTGTTTTTGGCCGAGTTTCACTATGTGGTCCTCAGTAGAATGCTATGGCATCACAGCTCACAGCAACCTCTAACTCTTGGGCTTAAGCGATTCTTTTGCCTCAGCCTCCCAAGTAGCTGGGACTACAGGTGCCCACCACAACGCCTGGCTATTTTTTGGTTGTAGTTGTCATTGTTGTTTAGCAGGACTGGGCTGGGTTCGAACCCATAAGCCCCGGTGTATGTAGCTGGTGCCCTAACCACTGAGCTATAGATGCTGAGCCATAAGGCCACAGAGTCTGACTATATCCCCCTTGGTAGAGTGCTGCAGCATCCCAGCCCACAGCAACCTCCAACTCTTGGACTTAAGGTGATTCTTTTGCCTCAGCCTCCCAAGTAGCTGGGACTACAGGCTCCCACTACAACACCTGGCTATTTTTTGTTGCAATTGTCATTGTTGTTTTAGCTGGCCCAGGCTGGGTTCAAACCCGCCAACCTTGGTGTATGTGGCTGGCGCCATAACCACTGTGCTACAGGTGCTGAGCCTATACTCTATTCTTAATGGTTTTGAAATGTACCATTGTATTATGCACATTAGATGAGGTCCCACCAAATGCCCTCCCTCCTCTTCCCTCTTTCTTTCTGGACTGTAGTTATGTTTTATCATTGGTATGAATGTGTAGCTGATTATATGTTGGTTTCATAGTAATATTGAGTACATTGGATACTTTTTCTTCTATTCTTTTTTTTAATTAAATCATAGCCGTGTACAATAATGCAATCATAGGATGCAGTGTGTTGGTTTCATATACAATCTGAAATATTTTCATTAAACTGGTTAACATAGCCTTCATGGCATTTTCTTGGTTATTGTGTAAAGACTTTCATATTCTGCATTCAGTAAGTTTCACCTGTACCCTTCTAAGATGCACCATAGGTGTGGCCCCACCAATTACCCTCCCTCTACCCATCTTCCACCCTCCCCGCCTTGCCCCTTCCCCCATACTCTTGTGCTATAATTGGCTTATAGCCTTCATATGAAAGCTATAAATTAGTTTCATAGTAGGGCTGAGTACATTGGATAGTTTTTCTTCCATTCTTGAAATACTTTGCTAAGAAGAATATGTTCCAGCTCCATCCATGTAAACATGAAAGAGGTTAAGTCTCCATCTTACTTTAAGGCTGCAAAATATTCCATAGTGTACATGTACCACAATTTATTAATCCATTCGTGGGTCAATGGACACTTGGGCATCTTCCATGACTTAGCAATTATGAATTGTGCTGCAATAAATATTCTGGTACAAATATCTTTGTTATAATGTGATTTTTGGTCTTCTGGATATATACTTAATAGAGGAATTATAGGATTGAATGGCAGGTCTATTTTTAGATCTCTAAGTATTCTCCAAACATCTTTCCAAAAGGAGTGCATTAGTTTGCATTCCCACCAGCAATATAGAAGTGTTACCTTTTCTCCACATCTCTGGTTTTGGGATTTTGTGATGTGGGCTAATCTTACTGGTTATCAAATTGGTTTTGATTTGCATTTCTCTGATGATTAAAGATGAGCATTTTTTCACGTGTTGGTAGGCCATGCACCTGTTTTCTTCAGAGAAGTTTCTCTTCAAGTCCCTTGCCCACCCTCTGATGGGATCACTTGTTCTTTTCTTGCTAATACGTTTGAGTTTTCTATGGATTCTGGTTATTAAACCTTTGTGGAAGGCATAACCTGCAAATATCTTCTCCCGTTCTGAGGGCTGTCTGCTTGCTTTACTTACTGCTGTGTAAGAAGCTTTTTAGTCTGATCAGGTCCCAGTAGTGTATTTTTGATGCTGCTTCAATTGCCTGGGGAGTCCTCCTCATTAAATATTCGCCCAGACCGATTCCTTCAAGAGTTTTCCCTGCACTTTCTTCTAGTATTTTTATAGTTTCATGTCTTAAGTTTAAATCTTTTATCCAGTGAGAGTCTATCTTAGTTAAGGGTTAAAGGTGTGGGTCCAGTTTCAGTCTTCTACAGGTCGCCATCCAATTCTCCCAGCACCATTTGTTAAATAGGGAATCTTTTCTCACTGAATGTTTTTAATTGGCTTGTCAAAGATCAAATAATGGTATGTAGCTGGGTTCATATCTTGGTTCTCTATTCTGTTCCATACATCTACCTCTCTGTTTTTGTGCCAGTACCATGCTGTTTTGATCACTATTGATTAATGGTATAGTCTAAGGTCTGGTAGCATGATTCCTCCTG